>JAFBJS010005950.1:264515-329533 GCA_016785265.1 Paraplagusia blochii | reverse complement strand
CTGTCTATTCCTAGTGTCTCTAATCCATCCTTCATGGCTGGTCTCACCACCGTCCTTTCCCTTCACCTTAGCTGACTCTCTTCTATCACAAATCTTTATATATATATTTATATATATTACTCTTTTTCTTCCTTCTAGCCTTTGTTTGCAGTGACTCACCGTACTGGAGGTCAACATGGGGGGGTTGTCGTTGATGTCCGTGACTGTGATGATGGCGGTGGCTGTGTTGGAAAGTCCAAAGTTCAGGTTTCCCTCCATGTCTGTGGCCTGGACGATGATGGTGTACTGGGACACTTTCTGTGGACAGAGGAGGAGACACTGGTCAAACAACAGACAAAAAATACTGCTGTGCTTTTTGGGGAGAATTGCTGCTGTTGCTGCTTTTTTTGCTGCTACTAATGCTGTAACTATTGCTGTAACTGAAACGGCTGCTGCCGCTGCTACTACTGGCAGTACTGTTACTACTGCTGTTATTTCAGCTGTTACTCCTGCTGCTGTTACTGGCACTTTTACTGTTGCTACTGCTACATTCCTGCTGTTGCTGTTACTCTTGCTACAGTTGGTGTTGCTACTGTTGCTGTTACTCCTGCTGTTACTCTTGCCACTGTTACTGGCACTGTTACGGTTGCTCCTACTGCTGATACTGCTACTGTGGCTGCCTTTATTGTTCCTACTACTGCCAGCGCCGTTACTGTTGTTACTGGCATAGTTACTGTTGCTACTGTTGCTGTTAAGGATGCTGTTCCCGATGTTGCTGCAACTGCGGTTATTCCAGCTGTTACTGCAGCTGCTGTTGCTGACACTGTTACTGCTGTTACTCCTGCTGTCGGTACTGTTGCTACTGTTACTGCTACGGTTACTTGCTCATTTGTTGCTGCTTCTGTTGTTAATCTTGCTGCTGTTACTGGTACTGTTACCGTTGCTGTTACTGTTACTACTGTTGCTGCTCCACACTCACTCAGCCTCGTTATAAAATAACTCATTAATTTTGTTGTGCTGTCAGAGTCATGTGATCTCAGCCTCCCCCTCCGAACCCTGCCCCAAGTCCCCGCCTCCTTCTCTGTCCCAGTGTGCAGTTAATGGGCTGCAGTAAAGATGGCGCCCCTGAGCCGACTGTCCTGTCACTGAGATTTCCAATTACCTCCTGGTGTCTGCTTCTCACCTGCTAATTACCCAGTAAATACCCCAATTAGAGCGGGACGGTGGAGCAGTGGAGGAGACAGCTGTGCTCTCATCCTGACGCTGCACTGAGTTGCTGACCTGACCTCATTAACACCTTTATTCAGGCGCAGACTCTCACGGTCGTCCTGGTTTGGAGGCTGTCCACGCCCGGCCGTCCCATCAGCCCCTGCTCCCGCTGCCACTAATTACACCAGGGGTTAATTAATGAGAGTTTCCTTCAACTAATCTGAGAACCAGGGATCCTGGAGTCGACCAAGGTCTGAGGCTGTCAAGATCAACACCAGGATCAGGACCAGGATCCGGATCAGGTGGAATAAAAAGACTTGATAAGAAGACGGGAAAGTCTTCTCTTCAAGGAGGTTGAACAAAGTTGTGACATTACATAATGTCCACTGGTTGTTCAGGAACAGTTGGATCTCCGTTTCCAGAGCAACTTAGAATAAATTAAAATAAACATCTAAAAGGAATATACTGACAGGATAAAATAGTAACAGTTAAAATGACATTTTATTTGATTGTTAAAGACTAAATGTAGAAAAAAAGTATATGTTTCATCTATTCTTGTTTTACTGAACGATAGAACTGAGCACTAGAATAATTTAAAAACTACTTTGAGTTTGCTAGGTAATTAACGCAAACACTGCACAAAATCTTTTTTTAAATGAAGGATTAACAGTTTATTTTTTCTTAAGAAATCTTAAAAATAACTACGTAACAAAAATATGTGGATTATAAATCACCTAATATTCACTTTTTATTATCGTAGCTTCAACGGCCACAGTGTTTCAACTGCTTCAACAGGAGACAAGGACAAGGTCTCCTCCTCTGAAAGCGCTTCGTCCAAATGATCAAATTTCTGTTTCTGATGGAGCTCCAAGTCTTGGACAAAGATCAAGAAAAGAAGATAGATGTCGCTATAGAGACCAAACTACTGCATTTGCTTAGAAGTTGCTTACGTATTTTGAAAAATTCAGGTTTTGAGTAGGTGGTATCAAGAAGAACCACTGTCTAGTCATAGACACAAGATGAAAAATCACTGGTCTAACTCAGGTGGTGGACCAGAAAAGGACAACTCAGATGGTGATGATGTTTTTTTGTCCTAGTGGTCAGTCGCTGTACAACATTATTCCGTCTGTGTCAGAAACCTTGAGACTAACATCAAATTTCGACATTGGTTTTTCCTGTTTCCTCTTTTCTTTTCTGGTATTTTCATCAGGTATTAAGTCATAACATCTGCCTGGATTTGTCCGTCAGGAGACAAGGACGCTGCTGGATATTTTCTCTTCAACCTCCACACACACGGTGTGTGTGCACAGCAGCGTGAGGTGTTGTTAATAGGCCTGTCAGCGCCGACGGTTCGGACGACCGTCGCTCGCGCAGATTCATGTCTGACAGATCCACGGCGCATGAACTCACAACACATTTCCATCTTGTCACTTTTGTCAACTTTTTGTTTCCACATAAACAAGGTGACCGTAGATTATAGAGGAGGAGGCCCTGGTGTGTACCAGTGGGTGTGTGATCCACGGCTTCCATCAGCTGATGATCAGCAAACAAAAACTAGTTTCAGAGGAGGGACGGTGGATACATGGGTAGAAGAATGATCCTAGAGATGGATGAGCCATGATGGATGGATTAGAGACACTAGGAATAGACAGAAGACAGGAGACAGAGCTGGAGGTGGAGGAGTTAAAGATGCTGTGATTCTCTTTAGGAGACACAAGGATGGACAGGATCAGGAATGAGGTGATTAGAGGGACAACACAGAGTGCCTGTCTCTTATACACATCTGACAGGAAGGTTTGGAGAAAAAAGCTAGAGAAGACAGATTGAGATGGTTTGGACATGTTCAGAGGAGGGACAGTGGATACATTGGTAGAAGGATGATCCTAGAGATGGAGCTACCAGGTAGGAGACAAAGTGGAGATGATGGATGCAGT
Organism: Paraplagusia blochii; assembly: GCA_016785265.1. Classification (NCBI taxonomy): domain Eukaryota; kingdom Metazoa; phylum Chordata; class Actinopteri; order Pleuronectiformes; family Cynoglossidae; genus Paraplagusia; species Paraplagusia blochii. The sequence continues at coordinate 326,411 of JAFBJS010005950.1, read as the reverse complement.
GAGGGAGGACATGGAGGTAGTTGGAGTCAGAGTAGAAGATGGAGAGGACAAGGTGAAATGGAGAAGGATGATTCACAGTGGACACCCATGACAATTTGTTCCATTGTGCAGGGACATGATTAAGAAAAGATAAGGACGACGTGTATGGACCAGGAAATGTCTTTGTGGACGTGGTTAGACTGGTCTGTCAGTATCTCCATGCTCCTGTCTGTCGTTGACTTGGTTTCTCCTACGTGAATTTTGCACGGCAAACAAATATATGACGAGAAATATATTGAAGTTACTGAAGTGTAACGGAATATTGTATGAAATAAATCTGAAAAGTTTTTGAAATCACTCTGACATGATTCTCTGGGCGCCTCATCATCTGGTAGGGCTTTGAAAACCCTGGTCCGCATCACTGACTGGTTTTATAGCTGTGGCATTCAGGGTGATACTGGTGGCGGATTTTCTAAGTGTCACGCTCCACCAGGACCCCACAAGGATGGAGTGATAGAATAGGTATCACGACACTGGAGCAACGATAAGATATATATTCAAAACCATAGGTCTGTCTTTATATTGTAGTGTAACTATAGTCCCAGTGTCCTGACCAGTGTTGGGCAAGTTACTTTAAAAAAGTAACTTATTACTTTATTAGTTACTGCTCTGAAAAAGTAACTAGTTACATTACTAGTTACTAAATTACAAAAGTAACTAATAACTAGTTACTTTACTTTAAAAACACATTAAAAAAGTTTAGTATTGTGTTCTGTAGCAACTGTTATAATGAAATGTAGTGGAACAACAAAAACAAAATAGATGTTTAGATATTTTGACATCTTTTTTGTAACCTCAACTTGATTGCTGTACCGCATCACGTGTGTGTGTGAGACTGTTTATTTCCCTACAAGGCGAAAAGACCCGCCCAGGTCTCTTTCTGATTGGCTTAGCCCGAAACGTTAACCTATGTCAACCCATCATCGCTCCTTTTCAACGCACGGGTTCAGTTAGTGTCCACGGCCGTCTTTCACTTATGACTGACAGACAGCAGACAGGCTCCGCCTCCACACAGTACTCTCTCGGTAATGCGTTACGTTATTAGTTACCGAGAAAAGTAGTTTTGTTACGTAACGGCGTTACGAGTAACGCATTAGTCCCAACACTGGTCCTGACAGTGAAGACTCTGCTGCTGTTTCATCTGAGCATCAAGATGCTAACATGGGTACAGAGAAAAAGACAATGATCCAACACCAGGAAAATTGGACATGGACTTAGTCCAATACCCTGATGGATAAGATTGAAACGGGATCAGGAAACTCCTGTGATCCAGTATCTTAGCACTAGTTCAAGCCCAACGACCCACCTCACGGTCCAGACCGGGTGCCACCGTCACGATGTCGCCCGTCTCACTGTTGATGGTGAACATGTTGGGGATGGGACTGTGTGGCGTCTGGGACAGGATTCGATATTGCACCATCCCATTGGCCGTGGTGTTGTCGTCTGCATCGAAGGCCGACAGGTGCATCACGTACGTCCCTGAGAGAAAAACAACAAATCAGAACACGTTCTGAGCCTGAGTTCCTGATGTTTTATTAAAACCCACATCATCTGTTGACTGTGAGTTTCTCTGACACTGGGACGTCTTTATTACCGGGACATCCGTCCAACTGATCTGATTCATTATCAGATCTGTCTGTAGTAACAACAGACGTCAGGGGAACAGACGGAGAAGTGAGGAATAAACCGTAACAGACAGCCTGGATTTTACACTGTTTCTACATCTGTATCTGTGAAGACAGAGACTTCACCGTCTCATCAGAGACTCAGGACTTTCCATGAATTAGTCAATTAATGATTCAATCAATCAGTTCATTATCTGATTGTTCAACAGTACTTCATAATGGTACTGGTACCAAGCCTGTTCCCATAAAATAAGGAATTCTAACATTAAAGTCCATCAGAACAAAAAAAAAAACATTTCAACAACTTTTAGTAAAAAAAAAAATAGTCTGGTTACTGTTACTGCAGCTGTTACTGCAGATGTCACTGTTACTGCAACTGTTACTGCAGCTGTCACTGTTACTGCTGTTTTTACTGCAGCTGTTACTGTTACTTCTGTTACTGTTACTGCAGCTGTCACTGTTACTGCTGTTACTGTTGCTGCAGCTGTCACTGTTACTTCTGTTACTGTTACGGCAGCTGTCACTGTTACTGCTGTCACTGTTACTGCAGCTGTCACTGTTACTGCTGTTACATTTACTGCTGTTGTTACTGCAGTTGTCACTGTTACAGCAGTTGCTGCAGCTGTCACTGTTACTTCTGTTACTGTTACTGCAATTGTCACTGTTACTTCTGTTACTGTTACTGCAGCTGTCACTGTTACTGCTGTTACTGCTGCTGTTACATTTACTGCTGTTGTTACTGCAGTTGTTACTGTCACTACAGATGTCACTGTTACAACTGTTACTGTTGCTGCAGCTGGTACTGCTGTTATTATTGCAGTTACTGTGACTGCAGCTGTCACTGTTACTTCGCTTAGTGTCACTGCTGCTGTTACATGTACTGCTGTTGTCACTGCTGCTGTTACTACTGTTATTATTGCTGTTACTGTAAAGTCTGTTACTGCTGTTACTGTTACTGTCACTGTTACTTCAGCTGTTACATTAACTGTTGTTAAGGTTAATGCTGCTGTTACATGTACTCCTGTTGTCACTGCTGCTGTTACCATTGTCACTGATGCTGTAACTGCTGTTGTTACTGCAGCTGTTACTGCTGTTACTATTGCAGTTACCCTCAGTTTGTATTCTATGTATATAACATACTGTTGTGTAAGCGTATTTTCCTGTCTACACCCAGTAGCTGTGTAGTGTAGCATTGCTGTGTGTCACTCTGTCCCTCCTTGGCCCCGTCCCTCTCCCTTTCTCCCTCTCTGTCTTGTCTCTCTTTCTGTCTCTTGACTCGTCTCCTCCTGTTAGCTGACTGTAATTGCTGAAGATAGTGATATCATCCCCGCGACAGTTCCTGTCCTGGGATAATTGTAAACGCAGCTCCCATTTCAAACTTCATTACATTTCAAAGCAACATTTGTCAATGACTCGGCCGCAGGGACCGCTGAGTGAGACGAGGGCGGGGGGGACAGGAGAGGGAGACAGGACAGGGAGACTAAAGAGGGAGAAAAAAGGGACGAGGACAAGCTCCATATTTGGTGGGATTTTTCCGAAGGTGAAGAAACACAGTGACATTGAATCAGTGGGTAATTTCATTAGGACACTCTCTTCAGGGTCTCGGCGCGGAACCTTTGTGGCAGCGTCTTAATCCGCGTCACACAGGATTAGAGCTCAGTAATGACTCTTTAATTTTCCAACCAATTCAAGTCCACGATTGGCCTTGAAACGAAACCGAGCGAGGCGTCACACACACCCCATGATTATTGACCCGTATAGAACAGAGACCTGTGACACTGCAACATTTCTAAATGTCTGTTTATGGAAATCACCAGACACTCGTGTTTTGTCAAATTTGCTAGAATAACACACATGATTCTGAGACGTCAACCTCAGTGCATGACAATTGTTTGGATCATTTCAGAAAAATCGGTTTTGGCAAAAGTTATCATCACACATCCCTAGTTTAAACTAATGGCGAATAACACTGCCTTACAGAGAGAAGGTCGAAGGTTTGAGTCTGTAGAAGGGAATCACTACGACAGGTGGAAGAACTGTCCAGGGTGCTGAACGCTGAAGTCTTCTTCAGTCACAGGCTCTAAAACCTGGTCATATGATCATCAAGGTGATTTATTTTGTTAATATTATCATTTCCTCATCTGCAGGAAGGTTTGGAGAAAAGGAAAAGACAGATTGAGACGGTTTGGACATGTTCAGAGGAGGGACAGTGGATACAATGGTAGAAGAATGATCCTAGAAATGGAGCGACCAGTTAGAAGACAAAGAGAAGATTGATGGATGCAGTGAGGAAGGACATGGAGGTAGTTGGAGTTGGAGTTGAGGACACAGAGGACAGGGGGAGGATGGAAAATGACACGCTGTGGCAACCCCTGAAAAAGGGGATAAGCCAGAGAAGAAGAAAGCCTCGTTTTCTCTCCTGCAGAATGGAGCTTTATCTTAATTCACTTCGCTCAGTGGATTCAAACCTGCGACCTTCCCAATCCAAGTTCACCCACTTAACCACCAGGTTAACTGAAGTTCAGTGATGTTCTATCAGTTCTGAACTCCTGAGTGTTCTGTTGTTAAAGTCAGAGACTGGAGGAGAAAAGACAAAGGTGTCCAAACCTGGTTTAGAACCTTCGTCCACTGATCCGTTGTAGATCTGGTTCTTGAACTCTGGACGGTTGTCGTTCATGTCGATGACAAAGATGTACAAGTCGATGGGGTTCTCCACCTGGTTCCCGTTCATGTCCACGGCATGGGCCCGCAGCTGAGGGACACGGAGAGGAGGACGAGTTAGAACCTCTCAACTGACTCACTGTGGAAGAACCTCGAGTATTTCAAGATACGAGCGGGCAGCTGAACAAATAAGATTTGAACTAGTTTGGTGGGCCAGATTAAAAAGCCCAAGCGAGCCACATCCGGCCCACGCACCTTAGTTTGCCCAGGTCTGCTTTATATCGATTAAAAAAACAGTTTTTTTCATTGTTAATAGCAGAAATAAATGATTTCTTGCTCTGTTTCTCCACCAGACTGTACCATTATTAATGAATAACACAGTTTTATTTTTAAGGCTAGGTCTGTGTTCGTGTGACCTCCAAAACTATTCAGAAAAGTTCTGGTTTCTACCAGCGTAATGTCTAGACGGCCTTTTCTTCTCAGTTGGAACATCTCTGATCTCACAAAAGGTGTTAAAGTTTAAGAACTTAAGAACAAAGATACAAAGAGACCTCACTTCTTTATCACCTCAAACTCAATGTTTGTCATGTTGGCCTTGGGCATGATGATTCTGGTAATTTTTCTACCGATTTCTTTTTTTTTTTAAATTATAACTATTATTTTATTTTATCGTGGTCTAGTTAAGTGATTAATTTGTGTTTTTTAATTCATTTACTTCTACTGTTAGATCCTTTTGTTGTGTGGATTTGGTTGGAAAAAAACGGGGGGAAATGGAGATTTAGAAGATTTATTACACGTCTGTATTTATTTTCAAGAATTTATCTTTCAATAAAAAAAGTTTAAAAAATTTATAATAAAATGAAGGTCCTTGAAAAGTTAAAAAACAAGGATTAGTAATAAATAAATTTAATAAAATGTTTATTTTAAAGATCTGTAAACCACAGAAAACAGGTCTGTGACCCAGTTTTGGGTTGCGAACCACCAGTTGAGAATCAGCTTGACAATGGTGGAACTCAGGAGTCTCAAACTCAAATAACTTGAAGGCCACCAACACCAACACAATATCATTTCACCGAAGGGCTACGTCAAAAAATGTATCAAATCAGTTTCCCATAGATTCTGTGCAATACAACACTGAACCACAAGGAGTCTGTGGAACAGGGTTTTGAGAACTTTAGGTTTCACCATAGAATGTGGAGAACAAATCTATAGAATATTATTATAAATTCAATTTTCACATAAAGGTGGGGGCCGCAAATATATCGTTCCACGGACCAACAATGGCCCACGGGCCTCAGGTTTGAGACCCCCTGGTAAAACTGAATCAGAAACTGAATTAGTTTCTGATTTAGTTTCATTTGCATCCAGTTCTTTATGTTTTTTTTTTTCTTAAATCGTTAAATTGGGTCGATCGTAAATCGTATTTTCAGATTTGTGAATTTCCTCTACGTCCGAGTCGGAGAATCTGGGGCAGGATGTTGTTTATTTACGAAAGGTTGATCCTGGGCCCTAGTGGTCTGTCAGAGCCAAGGTCTTGCGTCATTTTCCAGCTGTTTTGACTCACATCACCACATACATGGGATGGATCCGTCCCTGGACATGACTTATTCAGTGGACGTCCTGACAGCCTGGACCAATGGGAAAGCTCCGCGGTTTGGTGGAGAAAAATAACTCCGATCAGATCTGGATCTGGACCCTGACCAGGATCTGGGACGTTAATATTTATTTCATTACCTATGTTGATCGCAACGTACGCCACGGACCATCTCACAAAGAGATGCTGAGAATATCAAGGTAAAGGGTGGAGGCGTGGTGGGGGCAGGTACCCTGGGAATGGGGCGAATAAAAACAGAAAGCGAGTGTAATGGACGCCGACTTTCCTTCGGCGCGGAGGGAGGACGGACGGACGGAGAGACGGATGGATGTTTGGGTTTATCTGATGGAGCCTGATGGGAACGCTGCCCCCTGGCCTCCGCACAGCGCGATAGCCAGATAAGTGAAATAGCCTCCAGGCTCATTTCAGCAGGAAATAGAATAAAAAGCTCCACAGATCGACTTCTCCTCTTCTCAGAGGTGATGATCTCCTCCAACAACCGTCTCCTTCCACCATACACCTCCGGTGAACCAGGTTAATTTGACTTCACTTTCTCCCTCTGTATCGTCTGCTGCGTCCCGAACCAGTATCCGTGGGCTGCCACTGCGGGTTGGCTGCTGTAACAGACTCCGAGCCAAGTTTTTTTATCTCCACCTACAGTTGATTTAATAACTGCGGCGGGCGGAGATTACCGTCATGCTTAAAAAAAAGGCTCAGTGTAATTCTGTGTTTACATTAAAGGTATTATCTTTAAAAGGCAGAGGGTGAAAACAGAAAAGTTTGTTGGCGTTGGGTGTAGACGAGGAATCCACACAGAGATAAGAGGGAATGGAGCGGAGGTTCAGAGTCTGAGCCCGCGCCTGATTGGTCAGCTTTGAACAGCTAAGGCTGCAATTATCTCCACCTCGACCTTCTGAGCTTCACGAAGGACAACAGAGGAAACAAAGTCAGTCCCTAACTTTCTGTCATGTTCTGCACTTTAATGGTTGCAGTGGTGGCCTAGTGGTTAGGGAACCAGACTGGGGTCCGGAAGGTTCCAGGTCTGAGTCCACAGGCTGCCATGGTTACCACTGAGGTCCACTAGGTGGTTACCTGGGCTTGACCAGGACCAGGTCCACCGTCCCCACAGTGCTCAAAGCTGCCTTCTCTCTTTGGGGACAGGTTTAAGACTAGGCCACCGTTGGACCTTGGTCTGTTGCCTGGTCGCAGGGGCAGCTGGCACCACCCAAATCACATTGCACCATATTGTCAGCCTTCCTGTGGGTGGTGCAACCACAAGAAGTTATGTGAGTCAGGACGCTGCTTTGCTAAGAGCACCTCAGTGGCAACCTGGCAACTGGTGGATTCGAACCTGAAGCCTTGCAGACCCAAGTCCAACAAGCCTAGACTTGTCTTTCCCTAATTTTCTGAGGGATCCTCCATCGCTCCATCATCCATTCTGTTTTGAGGTCCTCAAAGGTCTAGACCTGCTCCGTCCCTTCAGGACCTGTCAAGGTCTCTGTTGTTTTTACCCACAATTCCAAGCACACACAGACAGACAGACAGACAGATCGTCTCACGTGGTAGGAGGAGCGATGTTCCCGATCCAGCGGTTTGGTGACGAACATCTTTCCGAGCACGGGGTCGATGTTGAAGACTTCGTTGGGAGGTTGGTCTGCCCCCACCCCGGTGATGCTGTACCTGATGGAGATGTCCTGGTCTTGGTCGGAGCGGATCTGAAGACAACAGAGGACAAGACGACAAAACCAGTCAAACAGTTTCACCTTTTCACAGCTTATTTCTGTTGTATTCTCCTTTACAAACACTATGTTTCCTCTGGTCTGGGTCGGCTTGGAAACAAACTGCTAAACCACCTGTAGGGGGAGCTAGTGGAGCAAAGCCAGGGAACCGGGTGACACAGGGACAGGTGTTCCAGCCTAACAGTGACAGGTTCTAATCCCAGTGAGACTATCAGACACAGAACACCAACTCTGACCTCATCTCCCTGTTTTTTTTTTTTTACTTCTTCTGATCTTTTCAGCTCTTCCTTCACCTCAGGAGCGCCATCTACAGCAGCCTTAAAAAACGTAAAAATACTTGGTATGAGCACGAGATGATGAAGATGTGATGGTGATGAAGATGCGGCAAGGTTGAACATGTGATGATGGTGAAGATGATGATGCTGTGATGATGATGATGATGTGACACTGATGAAGATGATGATGCTGTGATGATGATAAACATGTGAAGATGTGATGATAATGATGATAAGAATGATGATGATGATGATGACGATGAACATAATGATGACGATGTGATGAAGATGGAATGATGATGAAGATGATGGTGATGTGATGATGAAGGTGTGACAATGAGGAAGATGTGATAATGGTGAAGATGAGATGATGATGATGAAGATAATGATGAAAATGTAATGATGATGATAATGAAATGATGAAGCAAAATGATGAAGCAAATGAGATTTTAAAGTTTCCGTGATGATGAAGATGATGCAGATGTGATGATGATGAAGGTGTGACAACGAGGAAGATGTGATGATGGTGAAGATGAGATGATGATGATGATGTGACGTTGACGAAGATGATGACAAACATGTGATGATGATGATGATTATGTGATGACAACAATGATGAAATGATGATGATGAAGATATAATGTAAGGATGATGATGAAGATAATGATGGAGATGTGATGATGATGATGATGAGTGTGTGACAATGATGAAAATGTGATGATGATGATGATGATGAGTGTGTCACAATGATGAAGATGTGATGATGATGAAGATAATGGAAGTGTGGCGATGACGAAGACGAGATGTGACGATAATGAAGATGTGACAGCAGAGTGAAAGTAAAAAGCCGCCGTGGTGAGAGCTGGAGAAGAGAAGACCAGAAGGTTCCGTGTGTCTCTGACTGGACGATAACGATGAAGACCCAGTGACTGACGTCCAGGTCTTGATGTTCTTCACTGAGAGATGAGTCAACATCAGCAGACGCTTCATCAAAACGGGGCTAAAGTGTTGATCATTCCTCTCAAAGGACGTCAAACAACAAAGACACACGCTGAACAGACGGGTGGAGACAGACACGGGTGGAGAGATAGACGGGTGAGGCGGGACGAGTCCGGGGAGGTGGGGTAGACACCTCTGTCGGAATCAGAGAAACAGAAACTCTTTCATTAGAAGAATCTGAGGAACCGTCCAAACACCAATCAACCTTCACAGTTTTAACCAATAAAACAGTCGATGAAGCTCTGGTGGCTCCCTCTTGTGGACGATGGTGTTTCATGTTTCATCATTAAATTAGTTCTGTCCTTCCAACCACTCTGGTGATCAGCAGGTGACCGCTGACCTTCAGAGGTTCCTCCAATCGCCAGATCAGAACACTGGGTGGAGCTGACAAAGAATAGAGACACGCCCCTCAGATTACCGTTGCCATCTCACCCTCACCCCTCAGCCCCCACCTCCCCCCTCTGTGTTACTCCTTCTCCTTCAGGAGGTTATTAATGAAGTGGTGAAAGGCAGAGTGGGATGACAGGACGTTCAAGATTATTCCCGTGGGTTTTAACAAGGACAACACCGAGGCCCCCTGGTGTTCACTTCCTACCCCAGCTCCACCCCACCAGGAAATCCAATCTGGGTAATTACTGTGAAGAGAGACGGAGAGAGAGACGGGGGGGAGACAGGGAGCTGAACCTGCAGTTCTTCAGCTGTCCACCTGCCTGGCTGACGTACGAACATAAAGGGAAAAGTTAGGGACGGCTAACCTTTAACACACCACAGTATCTGCTGCCTTTATTCGCCCTCCCTCCCATCCCTCCTTCCCTCCCTCACTTCCTTCCTCACTTCCTCTTCATTTTTTATCCATGAGGCTGCAGTGGAGATGAGAAATGCAGACTACAGAGAAAATTAAGTGAAGGAAAAGAGATAAGAGTAAAGAGGGGGAACAGGAGGAGGAGGACGAGGAGGAAGAGGACAAAAACTGCTGAGTGGACAGATCTCTGCAGCACTGCCTCTTGGCTACAGAGCCGGGAAGAGGAATTGTACAGGAGTTGCCAGAAGTTCTGATCCGACTGGACTTCACTTTGGTTCCACAGATCTCAGTGTGACAAGAGGAAGTGGGTTTTAACAACCACTCACTTGTTTCACTGAATAAGTCACTCTTTTAAAGGGTATATAACAATGTACATATAAATATGTATTTATATATGTGTGTATATATACATACACACATTGGCATCTATATATGAGTGATTATTGATGTTTATAGTTTATATGGACCTTCATATATGTAGTTATATATTAACTATTTTATATATACAGTATATTTATATATACTGTATATAATATGCATACATATGTGTGCAGTATAAATACATGTACATATATTTATGTATGAATATATCTACATATATACATACATATATAAATGATTATATATGTGTACATACACACATCGGCATATATGTATATATACATATATTAATATATATGTGTGTGTATAGATACATGTACATGTATAAATACACACATTGCATCTATATATGAGAGCAATTATTGATGTTTGTAGTTTATATGGACCTTTATATATGTAGTTATATGTTAAATCTGAATATCTATACATATGTGTGCGCTATAAATTAATGCACATACATTTATGTATGAATATATCCACATATATTTATACATATATACATACATATGTAAATAAATATATATAGATACATACATACACACATCAGCATCTTTATATAAGTTTAAACGCACCTTTATATATGTAGGCATGTAATAACCTAAGTATGTATAAATATACTGTATTAAAACACACACACATATTTGGAATGCAAATATACATACATACATACATACATACATTCATATATGACTATATATATATATATCTCAGTCTATATATATGGTATATATGTAGAAATATAATCATCTAAATATATATGTATGTATCCCCACTTGTGGATACACATATGGCCACATACATGGACTACATATATGTACACTATATACATCTACATAAATATATATATTATATATAAACATTTTTATATTGGTTAACACACAAGCAATATATATTGACACACAAGTGAGTCAATATATTGTATTTTGTATGAGTCGTCTCGTCCATTCTGGGGTCATATATTTGTCTTTTCATTTTTATTCCAAACAGAACAACATCAGAAGAGAAGTTTTCACTTTTCATCTCTTTTATGTTACGGTAGAAAAACCTACAAGATTCTAAATTCAATAGCAGTGGATTTTTTTTTTCTTGTTTATTTTAGATTTATTTTTAAGTATGAAAATGAAAACTTTTATCAAACTGATATTGAAGACAACACCGTGACAACGCGTCGTGAACACGACTTCAACTGTGAGCTGAGAACCAGAGCTGTAGGAAAATTGAAAATTATAACTGGGTTTTGATGAGTTTGTTATCGTCAACGGCGACGGCGATGATGATGATGATGATGAAGGTGCCCACTGACCACAACAGACGGAGGGTCAGGTGTTTCTGTCTCTTTTCTACCTGCGCCCCCTACTGGCCCTGAGCTGGACAAACACGCCAGCTCTGCAGTGGCCACAACTGGACAACAAACAAACAACTGCACCACCTCCATCCTCAGGAGGAGTCAGGTGGAGAAGGCAAGTCCAGAGGTGAGACCCCAGGAGGGGGAGCAGCAGGTGAAGGAGGAGGAGAAGACCAAAGGGGGGAAGTGGAGGTGGAGAAGGAATTAGGAGGAAGTGGAGGAGGAGGAGATTCAATTGGTGGTGGAATAGGAGGAGGACAAGGAAAAGGAGATGTGAGAAGAGAATGAGGTGAAGGAGAAGGAGGAGAAGGAGGGCGGAGGTGGCAGCTGACGACAATGAAGATGTTACAGCAGAAAGTAAAACTCTGCAACAAAGACCAGAAACTTCACCCTCCATCCTTGGAGAGGGATCAGGTGGTGAACACACATGCCTGGGCTGCCAGATGTAAGAGCACAGGAGGAGGAGGAGGAGGAGGAGGACGAGGTGGAAGAGGAGGTGTTGTCAGAGGAAGGTGGCGGCAGCAACAGCAGCAGCAGCACGAGCGTTTCATGTCGACTGGAAAGCTGACAAATTGTGCCGCTCTCTGCCAACACCAGCGGGGGCTGAAGAGGGTCTGGACCTCGAGATGCTGCCCCTGCTGGGCGTTTGGGAGGTGACAAACACAACACTGGAGCATGTCCACACACAGAGACCTGCTCTAAGTGTGGGTCAGGACGTTGCCCAGAACGTCCTGGCTCCAGGAGTCGTCCTCTGCCGGGTTCCAGCTGCCATCCTGACAAAGGAATCCTGGGGGAACGCGGCGCGGCGGCCGTGCAGACGGAATTTAACTGACTGATACAGATTAGAGAAGGGATTCAAACCAGCGACTCCGACCCCTGGTACATGTACAAAAAGGTTCTGGGCTCCTCGGTTGAACCACTGATAACTCCCTCCTCGTCGGCTGCCAGGGACGGAGCGTGGAGCGGTGAATCACTGCCAAGTTATTACCACGTCAGATGGAAATATTCCACTCTGCGGGAAATGGAAGGCAAATAATAGGAAGTGTAAATCAGCACCTGGGAATATCAAGGAGAATTACTTTGTTTCAGTCACTAGAGGGGAGCAATCAGCAGACTGCACGACCACAAAACAACACCATTAAAAACACCAAAGAGTCTCATTCTACTGAGTGCTGTACCAGCAGCCACCAGGTGGGGGCGTGCATCAAACTCAGTCTAGAAGACCACTCACATTCTCACACATTACCCTCTGCTACCACCAGGGCTCAATCTACCATTTAGTCCAGACCTGGTCAAAGTAAGGTCCGAGGGCCAGATGTGGTCCGTTTGAGGTTTTAATCCAGGCCACTAGTTTAGCTAAATTTTGGCTAGGCGTTATGAGTAAGATGTGGTGATGATGATGATGAGAATGATGATGATTAATTGTGATGAGATGAAGATAAAGTGACGATGTTAAGATGATGAAGAGGATGATGATGATGATGAAAATGTGATGATGATTAAGATGATGAAGATGAAGTTACCATAATGAAGATATGATGAAGATGAAGATGACAATGAAGATTGAATAAACATGATGAAGATAATTAAGTTGATGAAGATTGGATGAGGATGGAGATGTGATGATGAAGATGATGATAAGGTGATGAAGATGAAATGATTACGACGATGATAAAAGGGAGGGTGGAGTTGGGAGGTGGCGGGGGACGGGGGACAGGACGCCGTGATGGGACGACACACTATTTGTCTTTGTCTCCCTCTGGCTGTCTCACTGCCAACCTGTCAAACTGTCCTGCCTGTTCCACCGACCTTGTCTCACGTCGCCCAGTGGCCCCATTTGACTGCGTGTTACTTCTTCATGTCTACAGGGGGAGACATTCTTGGCTCCCCTTCATGGTTCAGATCCAGACCTCCGGGGGGCGCAGGCTGTTCATTAAGCTGTTATTTATCTACTTCATAAAGAGTTCCTTCTTTGCTCTCCAGGAACCCAGAACTGTTGCCCTTGACTATCACAGAACTCCAGTGTCTTCGGCTGAGATGATTGAACACCAACTGAACCCAAGGGGGCGCTGTTTTGGGGATTGATGCATGTCATATTAGAAAGGATTATAGAAGGGGAGGATTGTTCCTGTCACAGCCAGAACAGTTCCAGGGTTCTATGAAGTCCAGGAAGACCAGGTCACTGGTCTGTGTGAACCACACCAGGAATCTGGTCCATATTTTTGCTGGTTTGTTTTGTCCCCGAGCTAATGTTGTGAAGGGACTTGGGAAAAAAAACGAACCCACATTATCCATAGCCACAAGAGGGCGGTGTCTGCACTGCTGATGCAGAGATTCCAGGGCTCTGGGTACTGCACCAACCGTCCATCTATTTATCCAACCATCTATGAGTCCCTCGATTCATCCATCAGTCCAACCACTCATCCATCAACCAACCATGCTTCAATCCACATCCATCCAACCTACGTTATCCTTCCATCCATCACCCAAGTTTCCATCTATCCATCCAACCACTCAACCAACCACCCTTCCATCCAACATCCATTTATCCATCCATCCAACCACTCATCCAACCACCCTTCCATGCAACATCCATCATCCTTTTATACATCCATCCAAACGCTCATCCAACCGTCCAGCATTCATTTATCCATCAACCCAACCTCTCATGCATCCATTAATCCATCCAACCACTCATCCATCCATCCGTCCTACCACGCATCCATCATCCATTTATCCAACCACTCATACAGCCATCCATCATCTATTCATCCATCCATCCAACATCCATTTCTCCATCCATCCAGACTCAGAGGAAACACGTTAATTCCCACAACTAAACAACTTCTCTGGTAGCCCCAGAGCGGAGCAGAAGAACAGCATCCATCCTTCTAGTCAACCATTATTTCTTCACCTCCACCTTCTTCTCAGACTAAGTAGTGGCTTCATCAGAGATTTGTTCATTTTTTTCTGCTGATTCCAGGTCAGTTCTGATGTGAGGGGAGAGGCAGGTGGAAGAGGACGTTTATGTTGAGTCTTTATTTACCCAAGCAAGAGAAATCGATGTGTCTCTGCCGTAGGAGAGTGCGTGGATCAATGTGAGGTTTCAAAAAAGCCCGTGTGAAAAATCAATGTCCCTCACATTGTATTGATGGAGGTTTGGCTGCAGAAGAAAGAGAGCCGTAAAAACAACACCTGTTTATGGTGAAAAATGACTCGCTCTTAGAGACTCTGTGTCTGTGTCTGTCTCACCACTCCTGTGTCTCACCTCTCTGTGTCTCGCTGTGTCTCTCCTTTCTTTGTCAATATTATTCAAGCCTCAAAAATGAAGCATTTTCAGATCGTTTTTTTGATTTTTCTGCCGTGGAGGGAAAACAACGGCACAATGAAAAATCTAAGATCTTTTCTACGCCCTCAGACTTGCTTTTTTTTTCTCCAAAAACGGAGAGTAAATTTAGAGAAAATGGATTTCAGTTCTTAAACCGAATCAGAACAGTCAGTGACTGACAGTTGGAGGACTAACCGTCCAACTGAACCTGAAGACAAGTTCTCCCTGTCTTCAGGATTCACCAACATCTCCACACAGAAAAAAATCAGTAACTGTACATTCACTTCATATGTTCAGTGTCACATTTACATTACACCATGTAAAAAAAAGACAGGTGATAGCTAGCATCACAGGACATTATCGCCACCTACTGACTGATTAATATTGATCTGATTAATATTGTTGTACAGAGATTGAGGACGTTTTAGGGAAAAAAAAAACATGTTCCACAATACAACAATAATAATAATGGGTTAATTCAGTTTGAGTCTGAAATTAAAGAGGCCGCCACTAGAGGCACCATTCAGTTCTTCGTTGTAACTCAAAAACCGAAAAAAAAAGCAGAGGCATATAAAGATGATATATTTAATAGTATAATTTGGACACGTTCGGAGGGCCACATCTGGCCCCCAAGCCTTAGTTTGTCCAGGCCAACCACCATGATAAATCAGTAGCAACTAAAAAAACAACTCTCTGAAGAAACATGTAAATAAAGAGAACCACTAGGGGGCACGTGCAAGTGTTTTTTATTGCCAGTCCCAAGCCTGGTGTGGATATTTGTCCAGCTTAAAAGTTTTGGCCAAATAATTGGCCTCAAAAATGATTTCCAGACCAGATCTACAGGAGCCTGGATCGACAACGACCACCGACAGTTCTGTTGGATGAAGATAAGGAAGAAGAGGAGATTGACTGGTTCAGGACAAAAAGAGGAAGGTTAGAGGTGTTGGTCTATTCTCCTTAGGAGAGACAAGGATGGACAGGATCAGGAATGAGGTGTTTAGAGGGACAACACAGACAGGAAGGTTTGGAGAAAAAACTGGAGAAGACAGATTGAGATGGTTTGGACATGTTCAGAGGAGGGACAGTTGATACACTGGTAGAAGAATGATCCTAGAGATGGAGCTACCAGGTAGGAGACAAAACAGAGATTGATGGATGGCGGGGGAGATGGAAAAGGACGATTCGCTGTTGCAAACCCTTGACAAAAAAGACAAGCCCAAAGGAAAAGAAGAAGAAGAAGAAGAAGTGGTGCTATTAATAAAGAGACGTCAATAGTGTCTCACTGAAGGCAGTGACAGTGTCGTGGCTTCAGAGAACGATGGCAGTACATTCCTGCCAAGACTTTACTGGAGCAGTCATCATTTCCCCGGAGCCATGTCAGGCTGCACGGCCTCCGTCCTGACACCTGCCTCCACCCGGGGCGGCCTGATCAAAGCGAGAGCGCCGCAGACCCGCGAAGATCTAGGTGAGGGCTGCTGTCTCCACACATGTCCAACTGATGGCAACTTGGTCAGGGCAGGGAGGCAGGGAGGGAGCCGTGGCACGGCGGAGAAGGCCGCTGCCTACCTGTCACTCAGTGCTGCAGTGGATGACAGGACAGCCCATTAGGGAAGAGAACCACTTCACAGGCCATTAGTGGGAGAACCGCAGAGAGGCAGAGGGGCAGGAAGGTAGAAGGGATGAAAATAAAAAATTGATGAATTTAAATAGTTTAATATTAGATATTGCTGTAGTCGGACGATGAAAACGAATTACCTTATTTAAAATGTTACGTAGAATTAAAACTTAATCAGTTCATCTTTCACACTTTCCTTGTTTTGTCGCTCCAGCCAGTGTCGCAGGGCCAGCAGTTTCCATGACGGCCATTCATATCACACTGCACCACCGCACCAGACCCTCTAGAACCTTCCTCCACCACGTGAGCCCACCACCCTAACAAGAACTTCAATTTACATTTATGCATTCAGAAGACGCTTTGATCCAAAGCCAAGATGAGGATTTAGAATCATTTCACATCAAGGAACTCAAGAGACCTTCAGATTAGGAAACAAGTGATGACGTAGAGGTGCTCTCTGAGGAGCAGGGTCTTCAAGAGTTTCCTGAAGACAGTGAGGGACACCCCTTTTCTGGTAATTCCTGGTAGAGAGAATGTGGAAACGACCCATGATATAATCCTGGATCACCTTGAGTAGTGTGTTGGGACAACCAGACTATGTTTGGTGCCTTGATGAGCAGAGACACTGAGCATGAAGTCTTATCAGAGTATTTCTTTCAGTAGGTCGAAACAGCGATTTTAACTTGAGAAGAAGGTGCTATCCCCCTCCAGGCCATGACGGGGGCGGTACTGGATCTTGAATTAACTTGACGTGCATTAAAGAATCCTGACAGTCTCTGAGAAACCAAGCTCGTGTATCATCAAGAACTTCAGGCTATCAAACATGTCACAATTCAGGGGTACAATTGAAGGTGTCCGCTGAGGTGACTTGTACATTTACATCGTACATCGCCATGGCGCCAGCAGGACAGCACCTGCTGGGGTCTTGTCCCACTGGGAAGAGATCCAGAGGAGACCCAGGACACGCTAAAGCAACTATGTTGTTCTGCCGATCCGGGACCCTCTAGAACCACCTGGCTACACAACCTGGCTACGTGGTACTTTGAGGAAGTGTCTAGGGAGAAGGAAGTCTGGGTATCCCTTCTCCGACAGTTGCCTCCACAACGTGGTCCCGGATAAGAAGATGAAGATGGATGGACGATGGAGATTAATGGGGAAAAAAGACCTCTGACCCCCTTCCCTACAAACATCGAACCCCAGATTTAATTGTATTTCTGCGTTGCTTAGTCTCAGCGTAGCCGTGGACAAGGCCTCCAGTCTTCATTAGAGACGATATAAAAATATCCAACAGAAAAATACATCACGCATCGTTTCTCAGCCTTGACGGCTCCTCTCCCCCACGGAGGTGTTTACTGCTCAGAGTGGATCGTGTTTGGGTTTGAGCTGCGCAGCCACGTGGTACTTTGAGCCTCTCATTCTTCCAACCCCACGCCCCCCACCCCTGCCTCCACCAGCTCATGGATACGGCCCAGCAGCCAGGCAGGGATTGGGCAACATGTAGCAACGCAATTATAGAAGGCTCATTGGGCTTAGGAAGGGACACACTTTCGTTGGCAGACGGGATGAGGTCCAGCCGTAAACACAGTCCAACTCCAAAACAAAGACTTATCAACAGGGAAGGTTTTGCTTCACTGGAAATAAGAATAACCTACTCCTGCAAAGAACTCCTCAGGCGTTTCTGGGAGAATTGGCTGAAACTGATACGAAGTACAACAAAGAAAGCACACGGTTAGGACCCTGACAGAGAAAGGACTGTGGACGGGCTCCACGATCGCTTGGGAAAATAACAAAGCCTCCATTCAATCAATAGTTGTATTCCCACATTGGAAGTTGTAGGTTCTTCTTCTAGTCAAGATTTATTCTCAATGAAACAAAGAGTTCTTGAAGGAATCCCCATCCCATCTACTGCCACCTGTTACCACTTGGGATTGAACGCGTGATCTTCAAACCGTGTGACAACAGTACTACCCATTTCTCTACAGTATAGCCTGTACTGTGCAGAAGTACTCATTTGCGTTTACATTTTTGCATTTAGCAGACACTTTTATCCAAAGCAGCCCACAGAGGACGATACACATTTTCAAGCTCGCTTTATCTCACATTAACTCACGCTAACATTAGACTTACGCTGACAAGCATCTGAGGAAATGGTCCGCGAGAGTTCTCGGCCACGTTAATCGGCGGGATCACCCAGTCTCTCTTCTGCCGCCGCAGGCCCCTGCTGTTGTTCTGGCCAGTCCCTGAGAACATGATGACAGGAGGGGGCGCTCTGACTTCAAGTGTCTTCTCTTTTGTGACCTCCTTGTCGTCTTCTTTTAGCTTTAAGAAAAACACAAAGAGAGAAATCAGGACGGATTCTCCAAGTCACAATTTAGAGACCTAACGCAAGGCACACATACTACACTCCCATGTCTTCTTCCCATCTTTAGGTAATACATCCATGAGGGGGCAATAGTGAGTTGAGTCATTGTTGGGTCTTTTTTTTCTGCAATTTCTTTGTCCACACGAGGGGTCTCTAACCTTTTGAAACCGAGAGCTACTTCTTGGGCACTCAATAATACCGAGAGCTGCTTGTTTGATGCAGACTTACCAAACAATATAATATTGAAAAGTTTCGGGACGTACAATTCTGACCATCATGTACCATTTCAACCCTTTTTTGACCAGTTTTGTTTTTGGAACAACCCCTGCAGGCATTTGAGGTAGGTCATAGGGGCTACCAGGTGTCCCTGGGCACCAGGTTAGTAATCCCTGCTCTGAACTGTGTAACAGCACCCTCATACGGCAGTGAGCGGTACTGCACAGCTTCGTTTAATGCGGTACCCATCAACCTTCCCTCTCAAAAACAAATGATCCCGGTCTTAGACAAAGATCAATGATGAAAGGTCTGCAAATGACTAATGAGCGTTGAGGTAAAGGTTAATTTTTAATAATGCATAGCACTCCTTGATAATTCAAAGTGTAAGTGTTGTCAACTGAAATGTCAGCACTCCTCAAATGTAGATTTTTACAACTCCGTTTCACCTGCGGTACTAAAGATGCAGTCAGGAAAATACTTTAGCTTTGACGTTGAACAAAAACAGGAGAGAAAACAAACACTTGTACTTCCCTAATCCTGGAGGGACCAGGTGAAATGCCTACAGTTCTAATACATCATCCTACTCCTCACCTCCACGGCAGCGTGAGGAAGGAGCAGCTGCTGCAAGGCATGCTGGGAGCCTGGACAAGGCTCCTGCAGGATAATGATGTGATGTTCATATAATCCACATCACCAGCCAAGAATTCCAACCTTCGAACTGCTGGGGTTTAAAACCTCATTAAGTTCATGTAAAAAACCAAGTTTGAAGTTAATAAAAACAGAAGTAAGATGGTCAAACTCATCTTCAAGTGAAATTAATTTTCCATCAGGGAAAGGCCAGAGTATTAACAGGGAGGTTTAATAAAGTTTAAAGTAATAAAACTGTGAGAGATTCAACAGGTTCAAGTCCTGCCTCTTGTGGTCAACAGTTGTGTCTCTATGAAAGACAAGTCTGGGTCCTGAACCAACCTGAGCTGGTACTTGGACCGATTAATCTGGAAGCAACCCACAGATAAGCAACCAAAACCAGAAGTGGATACGAATTTGTTGCCAATACTACATTGTTCTAAGACTATTCTATACTGCAGAAATGCTGTACTGTATCATACTATATTGTACTAGTACATCTATCTATCTATTTACATAGGTATGCAGGTACTTTACTAAACTATACTATAACTATACTGGTACTATACTAGGACTATAATATGTTATTCTGTACTTTACTGTGCTAATACAATACTGTTCTAGGGCTATTCTCTACTGTACTAATACTATCCTATACTGAACTTTACTGTACTAGCACTATGCTATATTCTTCTAGTGCTAGACTATACTATTACTATACTGTACTATATTGCACTACACTCTACTGTTGTAGGTCTGCACTCTACTGTACTATTACTATACTGTCCTATACTGAACTTTACTGCACTAGCACTATGCTATATTCTACTGTACTAGTGCTATACTATACTATTACTATACTGTACTATATTGCACTACACTCTACTATATTGTCCTATACTGAATTAGTACAATACCAACACTATAATGTGCTAGGACTATACTACACTAGTGCTATACTGTACTAATACTTTAATAGCACTACACTATACTGTTACTATACTGTCCTATATTGCACTTTACCGTACAAGCACAATACTAAACTATTGCTAAACTGTAATTTTACTATACCCCACTTTACTCTACTAAATTGTCCTTTACTCTACTATTCTGTACTCCAGACTCTGTGATTGATTCTACTTGATTATAAATCTACTTGATTCTCTCTTCAAGTGTCTAAACTTGGTGTATGTGGTGTAGATTCTACATCACAGCCTGTTTGGATGGACAGCAGTGGCTGAATCCTAAATCATGTGACCATCCTGTCGTTGCACACTTCGCTCACACGCTGCAGGCAGAGAGAAATTACCAACACAAACCTGTCTCTGTGAAATATGCTCAAATAAAGGTTCCTGAAAGGAAACCGTTTTCAATCTCCTCCTGAGAATGACCTCCACCGTGAGGCACAGGAAGTGTGGCAGACGGAGACTATCAAACAAATCACCGCCCTCGCATCCCCACCCACCCACACACGCAATGTTACAATAGGAAAAATGTGAAGCCAAACTCAGCAGAAATGGTTTGAACATTGACATCAAACCAGGGTCCAAACTAGAATAACTGTTACAGCCCAGCTCTGCACCACAAGGGGTCTTTGGCCCTGGACGAGGTGATGGTTTGGTACCAATACATACACTATGAAAAATCGGATACAGCACTTTCAGAGGAGGAGACGTCTGAGTCTCCTAGTCTGTAGTTGCAAAATAAAACTTCACATAATAATATGTTATATTATTATAGTTGTTATTAATAAAGTAAATTATAAAAAGTGTCACCGCATGTTGAATTTACAGATTTACAAGATTTGTTTTTTCCCCCGTGGAATGCTCTCGGCATCACCTCCCCCAGAGCCTCTCCTCCATCAGATGAAGCTGACGCCTACGAGTCGACTGTGGGAATAAAAGGAGAATGTGTTGATCATCAGATCTGTTTCAACTCACACTCCGTGTTTTACACACAACCAAAGTGACGAGTCAAGGTTACTTGGGGGTTTGGGGGCGCGGGGGGCTCTACCTCTGCACCGTGTTTACCACCGCACTCCAAGTCTCTGGGGCTTTCGTAGATGTGCCATTTGTCGTCGAGGAAAGGTCGCACCGCCTTGACGTACTACAGAGTTTCTTTTCTGCAAGTTTACCAACATTTCTCAAGGTCACCAGGCGGAAAAATCCCATCAGACATTCAGTCTCAAACATCATCCTCGTAGTTGGGCATCAGTTGCCTTTTGTGTCTCACTCAGTGACCTTGATTCATCACCAGCACCAGGCACCGTCCCTTCAATAGTTCCCTACCTGGTACTGTCTGTCTGAGGACGGACTTCACTGTGTAGAGAAATGTCTTAGGAAACTGCAAATATAAAGCGAGGCCCTGACCTGTGACCTGTTCAACTAATGATAATTTCAACGTACAAGCTAGCAACGCTCAGTTGGCAGCAACCATGCTCGGTCTCACTCTCTTTCAGCCTTCATCCTTTGTCTCACTATCTTAGCCTCTATCTTTTTTTTCTCACTCTTTTAACCTCAGTCTCACTCTCTCAGCCTCCCTCCTCTGTCTCACTCTCTCATCCTCGGTCTCACTGACCTTAGCCTCAATTCTCTATATCACTCTCTCAACCACTGTCTCACTCTCTCAGCCTCAGTCCACTGTCTCACTCTCTTAACCTCTGTCCCACTCTTTCAGCCTTTGTCCTCTATCTCCCTCTATCAACCTCATCCTTTGTCTCATTATCTTAGCCTCTATCTTTTTTTCTCACAATTTCAACTTCTGTCTCACTCTCTCAGCCTCCCCCGTCTATCTCTCTCTCTGCCCTGGTCTCACTCTCTTAGCCTCCGTCCACCGTCTCACTCTCTCAGCCTGCATCCTCTGTCTCACTCTTTCAGTTCTGTCTCTGAACTTTTGCGAAAGTGTTAGTGCAATTCATCACGAGTCCTGGAACAATGGCAGCATGGAGCAAATATAGTCTCTGTGGGTGGCGCTGTCTCCCTGTTTAACAGTAGAACGCTGGATTATAAACTCTGCTGCTTGTGATCTTTTTCTAAATGAAGAATAAATGGTTTCATTTTGTTCTGATATCTTCAAAAAAAAAACTAAAAATAAACTAAATGTGGATTTTACCTTCATCGTTGGATTTGCATTAATTTATTTATTTTTGACATGTTAAAGTTGATCGCTCACACACCTGTGATGCATTGTGGGTTGCTAGGCTACGCGGGTTGTAGCCTTCATGGCCAATTCTTCTGTGGGAATTTATTTTCCAACTCTTAATTCTCTCAGTTTCTCTTTATGTTTCTCAACTGACCATGGACTGGGCCATTCAGAGGTGGTGTCTGGGCCACACGTGGCCGTGGGCTACTCCTGGAATAGGTTGTTTATATAAATGGCAGTTGGACACGATGAAGAAGACGAACGCACAATGAGCTGCGAAGGTCCAGCTGACGTTGACCACACAGCCAACGGTTTCTGGCACATGTTGAATGTTGCCGTTTCTGTTCTGCTCTATAAAAAGGAGGTTCTCTTTGTTCCTCTGTGTTCTCGCGGGTCGAAGCTCCTGGGACAGTTGCCTTACATCTGCCAGCTGAAACAGGCTTTAAAGACATCATTACATTCACACCCAGGAGAAAAAATCTTTGAAGGCCGCCATAAAAGAACCGCACGGTACGTGTCGACGTGGGTGGAACTGGGCGTGAATTCAGGTCAATGTTGACTTCCATCAACCTAAATCTACGCAGGGGACGTGTACCGCAACTCTCAGGACAGATGGAGAGACGGTGACACCTGGAGGGAAGGTGGTGTAAGAAGAAGCAGGACAGACGACTGAGGTCTTTGAGACTTGAGGAAACGATCTTTGATCAGATGAAGTGAAGGAGAAAAACAGCAACAAGAACAAAAGGCGTGAGATGGTCCTTAGGTCGAGACTGTGAGTCAGATACCTTTAGAGTATCTGATGAAGTCGAAACAAACAAAACGCTATTGGATAGGAGACATGATGGTACTGGTACTGGAGGATTTGTCTTCATAAAGTAAAAAAAAAATGGTGTGATGATCGTGATGACATGGAGAATTTAAAACGGTTAAGGTAAAGCCTATTATTGGATGTCCCTGAATACGATACTAACATACTGTATGTTAGCATCGAGCATACATACCAAAAATACAGATATTAGCATGTTAGGTTATATCTGTAAGAATGGTTGTTTGCTCAAAAAATTATGAAAACCCAATGACGCCTGTCTCCCAAAATATTGTTTGGGGGATAAAAGGATGTAATTTTAAGTTTAGGACACTAGATGGCATTAACACATCTCGTACAGCAAAGTAGATAAATAAAGCAAACATATATTGGTAATAGTTGATATAGGAATCCAAAATTAAGTGTTTGGACAATGTCTGTGTAGGTCAGTGCTTCTCAATTATTTTCTGTTACGCCCCCACCCTAGCAAGAAGAGAACATTCTAGTATGGCGGAAAAAAAGCATGTACCCCAGGGTCACATGCGCCCCCCCCTCAGCATCGCACCTCCCCACCCCCAGGGGGGCCCGCCGCACTATTTGAGAAGCACTGGTGTAGGTTCATCCAGGTCATTCAATCCAAAAACGGTCACTTTGAGGTCAACTGGACAAAGTTGGTTTCTTGAAACTCTTTCACCTTTTCATCCAAGTGTCCTCTTCAGTTTTCACTGGCTACAGTTCTACTGGGGGGTTCTGGTATTGAACCCCAAAGAGGCTGCAGATCTGTGAAGAGGCTGCTCCACAAAACAGGCGACTAACGAGGGAGGTGGGGTTAGACGGGTGAAGGATCACACCCTGTTCCTGGTGAACTGAATGTACGGTCATAAGTCTAGGGATGTGAAGGGGACCTGGTATTGACATCAATTGAGTCACACCTTGTTTTGTTGGTGATTGGTATCATTTTCCAGGATAACAGTTCAGAACAACACTATGGGTGGATGAATGGTCTGGATCCTCCGTCTTTGTTGAGAGGTTTCTCAAGATTGACGGGGCTAGCATCCTCCACTCCTCTCTTAAATCCACCCTTGCTAGGAAATGGACATCTTCATCCACATAACTGTGTCCCTTGTCGTCCAACTACAGTATTTTTGGGTGTTTGGGGAATATTGCCATATGGGATATCTACTTGACAACCCAGTTTTATGTATCGTATTCTATCCAGTGATAGAAGATTAATGTTATGGTTAGTATAACATTGTATTAAACAGTTTTTTTTTTAGTTTGTTTTGGGTTAGCGCCACCTTGTTGCCACATTACATTAATATTATCTCTGCGCCCATAGGTCACTGAAACATGAGCGCGATCCTTTGGGTTGAGTCTGTTTTTACACCAACCATGTGCGGTGCATCATATCGGAGTGCAAAAATAGTTTTTGTCAGCAGAGCAGGAAAAGACGGATCTGAGCTGTTTCTGGAATCTTTTTTTTTTTCCCCTTCAGACACTTGTGAGGTCGACTGCTGGGAAACGGTTGCCTCCCATTCCGATGGTGATGAAGGGGGAGGGAGGGAAGGTGAAGTGAGACAAATTTCAAATGGAGTCGGGGGGATAAGGAGCGAGGCTGTCAGTAGGAGCAGACGTGCCCCCACCTCCACCTAAATAAGTCATGCTCCAGATCCTTTTATCTACTGGTGCTAACAGGTTCTAGTTAGATCCCTCAGGAGAGACGCGGGAGATCAGGAGAGGAGAGGAGAGGAATTTGGGGAAGAACTGAGAAATTGTCGCTGCAGAGAGTTGGCTTTCAGCGTTCACGCTGAAACTCGGGAACAGACACAGGGCAGATCATCGCATTCATTACCGAACTAATTATTCCAACTTGTCTGCAAAGGTTTTATCCCGGGATTAAAAGACAGAAGAGAAAACTAAAGTACGTTAAATTGAATATTGAGTTCACGAAAGATAAATATACATCGTAACCAGGAGAGGGCAGCAAAGCACCTGAAAGGACTCACTTTGTGTACGTCAAATGGTTGAAAAACTCCTATTCTAATGCCGTACAAATTTAGCATCATTCCATCCAACATAATCCTCTTCCCTCCACACACAGATTCCTGAGCCTTGGAACTTCACAAAGAGCAACAACTAAGAGTGATTTGGATGCAGCCTCCTCCCCCGACTCCTGAAACTCCCGTTGCCTCCAGACTCCGCCAGCTGGCGATCATCCCGACTCAAACCCTCCATTCTCCTGCCTTCCCAAAACTCTGCAGGCTTTGATACCAGGCCACCCAGACATCTGGAAGGTATTATTCAAACCAGCCTCCGATGTCAGCACGACATGAAAACAATCTTTTTTTTTTACATTTTGGGTCCCAACACTTGACGTTTTACATTATCATTTTCATCCATCTTATATGCATACGATACACACTGTACAATAGAGTAGTAGTTTTGTTGAGAGAGCCACCAGGGGGCGCTAAGAGGTTTTGGAAAAAAAAGCTAAAAAGAACGATTCAAACAACTGTTATTTTAAGATACTCAAGTTACCTTTAAAACTAGAGTGCCTACTAGTGGTCATTTTGACAATGTAAATGCTAAAATGGCTAGTGATACATCCCTTTAATGATGATACATTTGAAGCTCTGTATTCCTCAGCAGACGTCTCCACCTCTGAAATTGCTGCGTTGCAGTTGAGTTGCTATAGTGTAGCCTTCAACTGAGCTCTGGTGTCATTAGGGGAGATCTTAATGTCTGGATGGAGGAAGGAGAAGATATCTGACTGGAACCTTGTCCGACTTGGCCGACTGAGGGGCCGGACACGGTGATTTCAGAGGAGACGCCAGTTTTGTTTTTTACATTTTCTTAGTCGTCTGTGTGGGCTAAAAAGGAAGTTCCCTCACTGAAGCTAATGGTATTTGTGGGAGGCCCTGCGTAACTTGAGAACGCCGTATGTAGGTGATGCTCTGGTGGTGCAAAATTGGGCAAGATCTGGCCCACGGGCCTTGAGTTTGGCATAGATCAGCTCAGATGAATAAATGAAAGTCAGCAGATTCACTGTTTCTAGAGTCAAAAGGAAAAGAAGAAACCATAATTTAAGGGGTTTTCAGAGTTCTGCTGGGAACCTAGTGTTTCTTCATGCAGCCAACACTTAAATGATTGTATTTAATATATTGTGTTCCCTGTGTTTTTTCTTTTTTTTTTTTTGGCAGGATTTATTCCTCTTGGTAATGTGTAAAACATTCACTTTCAAAAGTTACCAGCTCCGCCTGAGCTTCCAGCACATTTTTGTCCCCCCCCACCAAGTCCCCCCCCCCAGTATGTACGTGATGCTCCGGTGGTGCAAAATTGGGCAAGATCTGGCCCACGGGCCTTGAGTTTGGCATAGATCAGCTCAGATGAATAAATGAAAGTCAGCAGATTCACTGTTTCTAGAGTCAAAAGAAAAAGAAGAAACCATAATTTAAGGGTTTTCAGAGTTCTGCTGGGAACCTAGTATTTCTTCATGCAGCCAACACTTAAATGATTGTATTTAATATATTGTGTTCCCTGTGTTTTTTCTTTTTTTTTTGGCAGGATTTATTCCTCTTGGTAATGTGTAAAACATTCACTTTCAAAAGTTACCAGCTCCGCCTGAGCTTCCAGCACATTTTTGTCCCCCCCCACCAAGTCCCCCAGGACAAATCTGCTTTCTTAAATGTTCCACTAAGTGGCTGCAAAATTCTCTTTGCTGGACGGGCCAAGAGAACGTTGGATGTTCCACAGCCAAGAGAAACACTGAGAGACCACTGCAAATTAATCACTGAATTAAAGCTGGGATCCAAACAACCGGCAGTGAAATGGAAGAAGCACTAGATCATCTGCATACAGGGAGTATGTGGAGTCAGTAGGACTGGACGGACAAAGACCGAGACTCTCAGCAGTCAAGACAAGTCCAATCGACGATGAGAAGTTCTACCTCTGCTCTGTCTACATCTTAGTTCCTCCATGATATGAAGTCACAGTATATGAATCTGTGATTGACACCAAGACCTGACGATCGACCGACGTCCGTCACAGCCTCTCAACGATGAAGGTTCCTTCTGTCTTTATGTCCACTGGCGTTAAGGGCCATCAAATAAACCAGGTGTCTGTCCACACTTAGAGAGCATCGGTACCGGGGACAACACTTTTAATTTGAAGGTCGAACAAAAAAGTTACAAAAACTGAGCTCCAGATTTGTGGAACTGCAGAGTTCTCTGTGGTCCAATTAACCTCACATCAAATTGAACTGATGGTCTCGTACGGAAAAGTACTGTGTCCTCTCTGAGGACCAGCTTTGAGTTACCTTCAACAATAACGCTAACACTAGAACACCTGGGACGATCATTTTGACCGATTTGGAAATGCCAAAAGTTATAAAATTAACCTACAACTGGTCCATATGTCCCAGGTTGGTTGCCATAGTGACATTTATTGCCTTCAACTGAGCTCTGGTGTCAGTGGTGAAGTGTCTTAGCGTCTGTTACGGAACAAAATGAAGAACCGGTCAGAACCAGCTGTCTGATGAATCGAACGGAGCGATTTCAGAGGAGGAGTCGTCTGAGTCTGTTGAAGTATATGGTGTTTATAGGTCACCGTTACTTATCCTTTCTGGGAACTTCAGAAGATTTGGCTTAGTTTCATTTTCCATATGTTTCCCATGACTGGAAAAGCACTCATTGATTTTCCATTTTTTTCCCCCTGAAAGTTTAGAAACGATATAAGGAATCGGGCCTGTAATGTGAGGATTGCAGGTTTGAACTCCCGTGGCAGGTACTGTATGTGAGTCAGCAAAAATGTATTGCTGCTCTTGTTGATCTGCTTCTACAGTCCAGAATGGTCCAGTATTCATTACATTATATTACATTACAATGCAATTTGGAAATTGAGGAACAAGTAACTTCAACAAAAAGACATAAATACAATAGTAAAGTAACTCATAGAGTAAGAAGAAGAAGAGAAGGTTAGTGGAAAATATGAGTTAGTTGTTAAGATAAAAGTTGCCCTTTAAAAAGGGGGCAGTTGGCAGCCTGGTGGTTAAGGACGTGGACTTGGATCCGCAAGGCCCCGGTTCGAATCCCCCTACCACCAAGTTACCGCTGAGGTGCCCTTAACGTGCTATCGTCACCACACACTGGCTAAGCTAGCTGCTCCCCTCACTACAGTGATGGGTTAAACGCAGAAGCAAAATTTCCCAAAAAACCTTGGGATGAACAACAACATTCTTATCCTTAAAAGAAAGGGTTTCTTTTTGAGGTGAGAGAAGTTGGAGCGCCCCCTGTAGATATCTACAAGCAATGGAGAGCAACAACAAGTACAGGTCGATGACCAGAGGGAGTTGTAGGCGCCCTCTAGGGTTGGTTAGGGTTGCATTCTGGACTATTTGAAGGGTTCTGGTCGAACAGGCTGGTGGACCAGAGGGGAGGTGATTAATCGTCCTCCAGAGACATGTCCGCAGACTGAAGTAACAGTTTGGTGGCGTGTTGACTCAGGTATGGTCTGATTTTGCGTACGTTATATGCCGTTCGGTGGATCCATACTGATTTGACCCGGGTGGAAAAAAAACAACAGACCCGTGGTTACAAGTGTTGTCATCATTTGAACTAATTAACATTTGCTTCTATTGATTATCAGACTGGTCCAATGTGGAGCAGCAGCTGCTGGAGATAAACCGACCGCCGACGGCTTGGAGTCAAGGACCCCTGGGTTTTCCATGGCCGTGGCAGGATATTTTCCAATCGGAGCTGCAGGCTTAGGGAAATGGAACCCTCCCCACCGCACCACCCCCCTTGAGGCAGAGTGATTCCATCACCGTGAACCGCGTGCTACTTCTCTCCGCTCCTGTTTAATTTTATCTGTCGGTAGAACCCAGTGGAGTTTGACCCGAGCGCTGGCTGTTACTATCACCGCTGTCTGGAGTCAACGCGATAAGAGGAAGAAACTTAGGAAATATAAGTGGAATTAGAGGGCATGATACATTCACTCTGGCCCACAGTACGCCACTCACCTCATTTCCTTTCTGAGTGGACGGCGGGTCAATCAGCGCCAGCTGGACCACGGTCTCCCAGACGTGTGTCCCTGGACCACTCGCCGTCAGTTTAAACTGGACCGGATGATCCAGGCTGGCTACGTCTCCCCGGGCGTAGATGGACCCATCTGTCTGTAGGCCGAAGTCCGGGTCGCTGCTCTGGAAATCCACAGCTTTATTCCCCTGGCAGTCGTCAAACTCGACTGTAGAGCAGGAGGAGAGCGAGAAATAATGAAAGTAAAGATCATTAGGCAGCTGCTTTCAATGATAATGGAGCGAAGATGACAGCAAGTACACACATAATACCCAGTACACAAACCTCAGAAGGATGGACCACTGACACCGTCAATGTAGGAGAACAGCCTGGTCGTGTTTAACGCTAGTTCTCTTTTTATTCTTCTTTCAATCGGAAAACATCCGTGTTGACGTGGTAAATTTCGTAGTTTTAAGTGATACAAGAAAAGTTGTCGACGTGAACATAATTCAGCCAATTTTGTAGACGCTAAGGTTTTAAGGACAAGCAAGTGTTTCCGTAAAACCGTCGTACTTTTACGATCTTCTTGATGGAATCCTACGTTGGCACTTTCACCCAGTCTTGCACTGAAAACCTTTTTTATTTACGCTACATTTGAACACAAACTTTAAAGCCTGACAGATGTTCCTCTGAGAAATACCTTCCAGGAACCACTAAAACCCTCATCAAGTTCTTTTCTGCGTCTCCCCTGAACATGTGGTCCACTGTTTAGTCCAACTTGTTAATTTAGGTGAAGTGTTTTGACTCTGCGGAGCAATTCACTCCTCACACTCTCTGTTATGACAGGACACTGACAGCATGTGTGCGTGCAGCTGACAGCTGTAGAAAACCCGCTGATGCAATCACGTCAGCTTCCTGTGAAACTGTTGCCACGGATGAACAGACGTGTTCAGAGGTGAACAGACGTTCGTGCTGTACTTCACACTATAAACAAGGTAAATACACCTGTTGCTGTGTTTACCGACTTTTTATGAACAGATGATTCAATCTGCAGGGTCTTCATTAACGTCATTTAAAACGGAGTAATAAATTCACTCCTGTTAATGCAGCAGCTTTTCCCCCAACCTGTAGAGCCTTGGCACGTCTCCAAACAAAATATCACAAAAGGACTCCGTAATGAAATGTTATTATCTTACAGTGAAGCCTCATCCTGTTTAGTTGGACACAACACTGATAAAGTGGCAGGAATTGATGAAAAACACTTTTTGTTTCACATCTGTCTGCTGTCACCAAGCAAAAAAAAAGATTTTTTTTGCTTCAAGATTTTGTGACCAATTAGGTGAAAGTGTATAATTGTCCAAAACACCACAACGGTTGGAAATCACTGCTCAGGACATCAGTTGTCCTCAGAGGACTCAGCTCTGGGACTTTAGTTGTGGCATTATTGTGCAAACTAAGACTAAGACAGTGATTGGTTGCCTGGTTGTAAGAGGGTTTCCCGTCCTGGAAGGACTGAATGAAAATTTTGTTTTTAAAAATTGGTTATTGTCTGGCATTGGCCTGCAACCCACTATTGGGTCCCAACCCAGGAGTTGAAAAACACTGGTCTACGCGGTGTTTTCCATTCTTTGGAGCCTTGGCACACCACCAAACAAAATATCACAAAAAGTCTCTGTAATGAAATGTTATTATCTTTCAGTAAAATGTTATCCTGTTCAGTAGGAGACAACACTGATAAACTGGCAGGAATTGATGAAAAACACTTTTTGTTTCACATCTGTCACCAAGCAAAAAAAAAGGATTATTTGGCTGAAAGTTTTGTGACCAATTAGGTGAAACTGTGCAATTGTCCAAAACATGACAACGGTCCATAATCACTGCTCTTAAGACCTGTTTACATGGTGACTATTTGATACAACTTGAGTGAATCAGCTCTTAGTTGTAACATTATTGCGTAACACAGACTTGTGAAGTACGGGAGTGACTCCACTCTGAAAGAACTGAATGAAAAACCTGCTTTTAAAAATTTGCTCCTGCCTGGTAAAAGCCTCAATTTCCCAATGGGGCGCAATTAAAAACCGGCATCAAGTTTCCCCTTCTCCAGATATTTATTGCAGGGACGTTGCTAGGGTTGCTATAACAAAGACCATGTATCACTTAAACAACAAATCCTACCTACAAATCCTTTATACTGGTGAGACAACTCTAGTAAATATATATATGCTCTATTGTGTCCCGGTCCAGTAAGTGAGAATCACCGTTCCAAGGCAGAGTTTTCCATCCTTTGGAGCCTTGGCACACCACAAAGAAAAGATCTCACTGAAAGTCACTGACTCATCCTGTTTAGTTAAGAACATCACTGAAATACTGGCAGGAATTGAAGAAAAACACTATCGAAGATCAACTGCTGCTATTGTCCATTTACCACAGCACATTAGTGTCCCACGGCACAGCAGTCGAGAGTCACTGATTAAATGGCGACAATACAACTAGAGTTGGTCTTATTGTATCAAAATGGCACCAGAACCGATCACCGAAGTCGTGACAATGTGGTGCAGAGTAGAGGACAGTGATTGGTTGTCTTGGTTGTCAGGGTATAGGCCCCGCCCTAGACAGACTGAAAGGATAGACTCCATAGACTCTGGCCTGCATCCAGGCGTTGTCACTTATTAGCACGCACACAGCTAACGGACGGGAATGAAAAATATCATAATGAACTTCTTAATTGCGTCGATCAGTCACAGAAACGACAGAAAAATCTGCTGTTGGAGCAGTAAAGTTTGATTCTTCTTCATCCCCCGATTTCTCTCAGCAAAATGTCTCGGATTTAAAATCAATGAGCCGCTAAATAATGGGGCAAGTGCTAGGTGCATAATCAATCTGTGTGTGTGTGTGTGTGTGTGTGTGTGTGTGTGTTTAATCACCTGAATCCCAGCATTGACAAACTGAAGTAACAACACCCACACGTAAATTGGTGACAGACTTCGGAGCGACCAGAGGGCGCCGTTCTCCCATCACTTCAGAATAAACCAGTCATTAGGTGCTCGTGAGTGTGCACGCGCGCACACACACACACACACACACATACACACATACACACACACTCAGACTGAGACTGAGACTCAGGCCTGGTCAGATTCGTCAATACTTCTTCAGCAGAGAAAATAGCCCAACAACAACAACAACACTGAGCTGGGCGCTAACGAGCGACAGGAAGTGAGGCCCTCAGGTCGTACATTGATTGGCCCAATGACGCTGACATCATGGAGTGGAGCACTTTGTGAGTGGTCGTGTGACACCTGCCTGCACACGATGTAACTAAGAACTAGGACTGGGCTACGTGGTCCAGAAGATCTAAAAATAGTTCCATTGAGGGAAACATATCAGAGTAGACTTCTCTTCAGGAGAAGAACGATGAAATGTCTCCAAGAAACCAAAACCTTTGACAACAAAATCGAAGTAACTATATTTTGGATTACTGTGTAACTTTCTCATTGATCAACAGTCGGCCTTATGTGTGGATTCCAGATGTGTTCACTGACCTTGAACATCGCTCAGAAATCTGTTAAAAAAGTACGACTTCGGTCAGATATGTATGAAGACACATCCCTGAATGGATTGTTAGAGCATTAAGGCTAAAGTAGTAATACTGCACTATACTATGACTTGACAGACAGGAGTAATACTAAACTATAGTGTGATTGGATAGTGTTGAGTAATACTGCACAAAACTGTGACTTGACGGAGAGGAGTAAAATGTTCTATACTGTGATTTGACAGAGTATAGTTGCGTATTACTGAGCGATATTGTGATTGGACAAAGTGATGCGTTACTGTACTGTACTTGTACAGAGTGGAGTAATAATGTAATATACTGCGATTGGACAGAGTGGAGTAATACTGATCCATAATGTTTTTGGACAGAGTGGAGCAATACTGTACTTAACTGTGATTGGACAGAGTGAAGTAATACTTTACTGTGAATGGTCAGAGTGGATTAATACTTTACTATGCTCTGATTAAACAGAATGGAGTATTACTGTACCATACTCTGATTTCACAGAGTGGTGTATCACTGTGCTATACTGTGATTAGACAAAAATAATACTGTACTGTACTGTGAATTGACACAAAGAAGTAATATTGTACTATACTCTGATTGGACAGACAAGAGTAATACTGAACCATGATGTTATTGGTCAGTGTGGAGTAATACTGTTCTATACTCTGATTGGACAGACAAGAGTAATACCGAACCATGATGTTATTGGTCAGCGTGGAGTAATACTGTGCCATACTGTGACTCGCCAGGGAGAATTAATACTGTTTTATACTGTGATCGGCCAAAGAGGATAAGTACTGTGGACAGAGTGGATGGCAAACATAATCTAATCTGCTCTTCTTTCCTTTCCTAGTGTTTTTGTTTTCACCTTTTTTAGATTCAGAGAGAAAAACAAAGATTGTGTTTTTATAAACAATATAATGTTGCTACAACGTGTGTCATTGTTTATTGTGTAGAAATATAAATCCATATATCCTCAACAATGCCTGACTTTCTTTCCCACTCTTTTGAATTAAGGTCACTTTTCCTCCCCCAGGACCAGGGTGAGAACGAGACGAGGTGAGACCTTCTGTTGGTGACAGTGGGCCACTCAGGCAGGAAGAAGGTGACAAGTGTTGAAAAGGAAGTGAGACAGAGAAGGACACAGGAAGTCACAGGAAACGGATGAGTGGAGAGGGAAGAACAACAGACCGGGAGGGGAGAGATGATGAGGAAGAACCCACGAGAGACATCTTAACACAGAGGAAGAAAGGTGAAGATCCGGAAGACAAACTGTCCTCACTGATCTCAACAACCATCTGAAGTCATCGCGGCGCGAAACTTCAACGCTTCAGCTGTCACGCCGATCCGCAGAACAATGGATGAAATACTTTTACTGCTCATTGATCAGATTAATACCGACGCACTCAGGACCATTAAGGACACGAGGGGAGGACGTTAAGTAGAGGACGGGGGGAAAAATGATGGCGGAAAATGTAGTGAGGAGGAGGAGGAGGAGGAGGGCGATGCGAGGATGAGAGCCTGGCACCGTAATCCTGGCTGGGTGAACTGGCTCTGTGTCAGTTGACCACAGTGGAATGGATGGGACGCTCAGATGGCTGTTTAAACAGGTTAATTGTGCTGGCCTCCCTGGAGACCCTGGACAGATGGATGGATAAATAGAGAGAGACAGAGGGAGAGACAGAGAGAGCGGCGGCTCTTTGGTCTGAAACTGTGAGAAATCATTTAAGGGTCCAGGTAAACAACAACACACAGTCGTCCTTCCGTCCATCGTGGTTCGATCAGTTCACCTGTGGTGCATCGCTGCTTTTTAATATCTTTAATATATATATATTTTCTTGCTCTTGTTTTGCAGCAGAATTAGATATAACATTTCACAGACTGGAGGACAAACAGACCAGAGGACAGACAGACGGGAGAACTAACAGACTGGAGGACAGACATCAAGGTTCATTGAGACTTAGACGTCTCCTCCTCTGAAAGTGCTCCGTCTGATTCATCAGAGCTCATGATCTGATAGCGCTCCAAGGCTTGGACAAACAGGACATTTCTATAACAATAAATGAGAAAACAGACTTGAGAACAGACAGACTGGAGGACTGACACACAGAGTGGAGGACATACAGGCTGACAGAGGAGGACATATGGATTGGAAGACAGGCAGACAGATTGGAGTAGAGAACGGACAGACAGAGTGGCGTACAAACATACAGGGTGGACAAGGGACATACAGATTGGTGTACAGACAGATTGGAG
Organism: Paraplagusia blochii; assembly: GCA_016785265.1. Classification (NCBI taxonomy): domain Eukaryota; kingdom Metazoa; phylum Chordata; class Actinopteri; order Pleuronectiformes; family Cynoglossidae; genus Paraplagusia; species Paraplagusia blochii. Next base: position 291,028 of record JAFBJS010005950.1, on the reverse strand, counting down.
GACAAACAGAGCGGGGGACAGATGGATTGGAGGACAGAGAGACATTTAAGGGCCCAGGTAACCAACAAAACACAGTCGTCCTTCCATCCATCGTGCATCACAGCTTTTTAATATCTTTAATATATATTTTTTTGTTCAACTTCTTGTTTTGCAGCAGAATTAGATATAAATTATTAACATTTCCAATATTTTGGGGACAAAATAAGCCTATGTGAGCCTTCAAAATAAAGTTACAAAAATTATGGATGTCTTACGCCAATATCTGACCCGCCAGGCTGTGTCCCTGGAAGACCTGAAGAAAATCTGGACTGAAGACTGGTCCACCTAATTAGTGGTTCTTAGTTCTGAGAACATGAGCTGGAGGTTCAACAGAACAGTGTTGAACCAGGACTGGAGTCCAGAAAAGTTGACCATGATGACGACGACAACTATGATGAAAACAACAGCAATATTTAGGATCATTAAATCAGGGGTCATTATAAGGGATGTCCAATACGAAAAAAATTCCGATGTTTAAGAAATTTCAAAGAGTCGAAACCGTTAACAATATTGACGCTAATGCAAATATTAGGTCAGTAATATTGAAAAACAGGTATTATCAGCCAACGCTAATTAAAATGTATCAATAAATATAACCACTACGTGAGGGTAAATCCGTTTTGTAAAAGTTTTGCTATTTTATTTGGACATTCTTGTCCAAAGAGGTTCTTAAAGGGTTGATATAGGTAATGCGTCTCAACAATTTTTTGCCCGTAGCAACCGGTCGTAAGACGCAACCACTGTGACAGCTGGAGCCTAGATTATAAAATATTTGTGTACATTTTCAGTATATTTACAGTTGTCTTGAGAAAACAGGTCAAAAAGATCCACAGCAGCTGAGCTTCAACAGGGTTTAATACACCTGGTTACCATGGAAACAAGGTCTGATCAATAACCAGTGATAAACAGCTGCTTAGTGAAGTGAAATCATAAAGTTTGTGTCTTCTGTCTTCTCTGTTCAGTCTGGTGCTGCGTTAACCCACAGAAGTGGACGTCCGCCGGTCACTGCTCAGTGTCTACAGCAGCTCCACAGCAGAGTGGACACTGTCTGCTCCACCGCCCACACACCCAGGAAAGGTGAGAAGAGGTTGTGATTGAAGGCTGTTTAAAGTCATTAAGAAAGTCCAGGAGGAGCTGGATCATTGGAGCCGACCACGGAGGAGGGATCATCCTTCAATCCTCTCCTCCAACCTATGGATCTGTGGCCACCACCGCCAGGCTGCCGGTTCTTCAGGGGACAAAAGAAGGAGTGCACGAGGACAAGAGTGCACGAGAATGAGAGGGCACAAAGTGAGAGTGCTGAGAACAATAGCATGGGACGAAGGGACAGAAAGCTTGGGAAGACTAGGGGAAAGACAGACGGGAGCACTAACAGACTGGAGGACAGACATCAAGGTTCATTGGGACTTAGACGTCTCCTATTCTGAAAGTGCTCCGTCCAATTCATCAGAGAAGAAAACCAACTGGAGAACAGACAAAGTGGAGGACAAACAGACAGACTGGAAGAAAGACAGAGTGGAGGACAGATGGATTGGAGGACAGACAGACAGAGTACAGAACAGACAGACAGAGTGGAGGACAAACATACAGAAGGGAGGACAGACAGTGTAGACAAGGGACATAAAGATTGGAGTACAGGCAGATTGGAGGAAAAACAAAAAGAGTGGAGGACAGATGGATTGGAGGACAGACAGACCGAGAGGAGAACAGACAGATAGAGTGGAGGACAAATAAACAGAGTGTAGGACAAACAGACAGAGTGGAGGACAGACAGACAGACAGATACAGTGGAGGACAGATTGATTGTAGGACAGAGTAGGGAACGGACAGACAGAGTGGAGGACATACAGATTGGAGAAGGGACAGACAGAGTGGAGGACAAACAGACAGGATGACGTCTCCTCCTCTTAAAGCGCTCTGCTGTTCCATCAGAGGACATGTTCTGTTAGAGCTCCAAGGCTTGGACAAACATCAAATTTCTATAACAATAAATCAAAAAAATATGCTCTGTCCTTTTCTGCATCTGTCTCACAAAAGCAATGCAGTGGAGACACCAGCAGATGGACTAACGAGGACTAGTGTGTCAGGGATTAAACTGGTATCATGAAGAACCACGGTATTATTGTATCAGATGAGGTTAACGTAAGGGCCTGCAGACAGCTTGGTGTGTGTGTGTGTGTGCGTGTGTGTTTTCTGCCGCCTCATCTGAATATCCCTCATCATCTCCCAGATACCCCTCTGCCCCGGGACTCAGTCCATGTCTCCTCTGCAGCTCCAGAAAACAAACAGCAGCATAAACACGGACACGTCGGTGTAAAAACGCTGCTTAGTTCAAACTATTAAAAACAAAAGCATCAACTTTGTCTCCGCAGCAGCGTTTGCCTGCGAGCATCAAAAATGCTGCTGTAAAGAAAAGAAATCATTTTCATATTGTTTTCCCACAGCTCCCCCCAGGAAGTGAACTGCAGAAAATTGCTTTCTCCGACTGCTGCAGGAAACACGGGGTGAATTTCTCCAATCTAATCAACATCTCTCCATCACAAACTGTAAGAAAAGGTTCTGTTTTTCCAATTATGGGGTCAGAGCATAGAAACCAGAAGTGAAAGGAATCCCACTGGACTCAGACCACGGAAAAACATACGTGTAATTACACCGTTGGGGAGAAGAAAAAAGGAAAGTCAGTAGCCAGAAGAGAGGTCAGTGTTTCTCCCTGGTCTAAAATCCAGCGAGCTGTGATCCTGAAAGTCCTGGAGAAACTCTGGACTGAAGACCGGGCCACGTAATTAGTGGGTCTTGGGTTTCACACGGACAGAACGTGAGCTGGAGGTTCAACAGACGGTCGAATCAAGACAGGAGTCCAGAAGGATAACGATGAGGACGACAAATAGGACAATGAGCTGACAAATCTGCTCTTTGTAACCAAGGCCTTCCATCAGAGACCCCCAATTCTTACTGATATCGATATCAGATTTTTTGGGATATCGCCGATTCTGATTCCGATATAAATCGATATCACGATATCTGCAGCCGTGCGTCCGTAAAACTGAGGTGAACGTCCAAGGACCCTACGTTTGATTCCAACAAATTTGGCAAAATTGAGTTTGAATGGTGGTCGGTTTCTGATAGTTTTAGTTTACACATTATTTGGTAAAACTCTGATCTCAGATTTTCGTCTTCCAATTTACGATTACGATCATCTTCCAATTTACGATTACGACGACTACATTCTGACAAAAACAGATAAAGAAATTGATGGATTTATGGAAGAGACGTGAACTGAAAAAGTCAGATCTTTTTCTTCTTTTCTTTTCATCTTGTCCCTTTTTTTTCAAGTGTTGCCACAGCGAGTCAACAATTTTCCCCCTCACCCTGTCCTCCACCCTGTCTCCTCAACTCTAATCATTTTCTTGTCTCGCGTCATTGATTTGATCAAAGTTTTACGGCGGATGCCCTTCCTGACCAGTCCTCATCAGTAATCCGGGTTTGGGACCGGCACTAAAAACACTACCTTGCGCCCCCTAGTGGCCGGTTTAGTGTATTGTAGTAAAGATAGAGTATTGTATCTGTTATTCTGAGTGGAATAAAGTTCCACTGATCCGACTCCTTCCTGTCACTCAGTGCGCCTTATGATCCGGTGATCCTCATGATCATGTAAATATAGATTTATTAATTACACATATATCTTCAGTTTCATAATCCCTTCAGCTAATCCCTGTATGCTTCAGAAAGAGGTGGTTCTAAACCTTGGGAGCGTGGGCCGAGAGCTGAATAACAAAGTGAATTACTTGTCACGGTGACACAGTACAGCACCGTGAACACAGTGAACAGTAACCTCTGCTGCTGTGTGTGTCACAACCGTGAGGGTTGACGTGGTTATTTCGAGGGTTGATGGTGAGGGTGTGGATAATTCGATTGGATTAAGTCAGATTAGTTGGATTAAAAATAGGTGTATGCTAGTTCCAGTTGTAGGTTGGAGTTAGGAAAAAAAAAGAGAATATCTCTGTGAGAGAACCCACAAATAAAACCCTGCGTGTTTGTACAGCAGGAGCACATTTCCATGACATGAGTTTAAATCTGTCCGTGCTGCAGCTCCATCCCAGCGTATCCATCACCATCTATCACTCCTTTGACACCACCGTCTCCGGCGTTCCACAGCCGAGCCTCACCTGAGCAGCTTCTATTTCTAGCAACTTCTCCCTGTTTCCAGCTGAGAAGCAGCACAAAGGTTTCCCTGCAGAATGACACCTTCCCAGAGTTTGGCCTATAGACACGGCCACAGGATCACCTCATTAGCATCAGAGGGCGCTCTCATCCCTGACAAGCCTGACTTCACTGCACAGCTTTCACAAATAATGAGCAAATATCACTTTTACCGGTTTAAATATAGGTAACGGCGGCCTCAGAAGAGCCCGAGCGCCAACCGCGCACCGCTAGAGGTGTCAGAGTTTGGTGAAGGTGTGGGCGGAGAGAGAGTAAACAAAAGACTTGAAGAGGAGAAAGTGATAGTTGAACAGTGTTTGATGAAAGCTCTTAGCCTGTAGCTATAGCACATTAGGCACAGATGAGGCACAGCCGGCTCCCACTCGCCTAATGTGGAACACATTACAAGTGCGCAATGACTTATGATTGCCATTAAAAGGCAAATGATTCAGACTTCACAGCTATATTTAAAGGATACTGCACTGTTCCAACCACCCCCCTCGACTCCCCCCGACACCCTTTGTCCTGGTCATCACTCCACCAGTCTCACCCTCCTGCCAGTGGTTAAGTCCACTCTTGGGACGCAGGTTACCCCACTGGTCTGTTGCCCAATAATTGTACCCTACCTATCACGGTGCCGTTGACAGAAAACTCATTTTGTCTTTTGTTTAGAATGAGTTTAGGACACAGGTGTCCCTGTTTACACCGTGGCAATACTGCTTTGGCTCCCAGAAGTAGAGCATCGATTCAGCTTAGGGGTTGGACCCGATCGACACAAACTCAGACCCAATTGGGTGGTGAAGTCTCCACGACTGACACCATAACCTTCCTGCACCATACCTTCCTTGGTGTGGTGAGCCTTTTGGAAGCCAACCACCCTAACCAGGATTTGATCTTCCCCAGGAGGTGAACCCTGGAGGTTTTCACCAAAGACATTGACTATGGGCAAAGGCCAATGCCTGTAGGGGGCAGATTAGGTTGGTTCCTCAGAATACCAACTGTTCAGGGACTGGACTCTAACCTAAAACCTTCTCTACTTACTTAACCACCAAGCTTATGATGTCTCGACTTCGAGAGATCCAGGACATTTTCATGAGTCGTTCCACACTAGGGGAATGGTCTACCAAGAACTACCGGAACAGGGCGGTTGCTCCGTGTTTTCAAGAAACTTTAAAAGACCCAGCTCTTCAGAGAGCAACTCCTGTCCTAGCCCTCCTTTATCCAGGTCAAGGATAAGGATCCTCTAATCCGAGAGGCTTCTTCAGTTCTGAAGTTGGTAGAACTGAGAACTAGGCCTCTTGAATGGAGGCAAAAGGTTTCCTAGCAAAAAGTTCATGTCCAGTTTCCTAAGAAAACTTTAATTATAATGTTCCTAACCAAACCCCTTCCCACTGAGCTGGAGAAACTAATGTGGTGATTACGAGTTAAAGTTCGCAAACTTTGCTCTTTTTGTGTTTGATTACAGTTTGCAAACTTTTAACACAACCTCCGTTGGATCTTTGTGGTTTTTGACCCACAGACTAACGATGCTTCACCAATTTCTCTAATCAGACTTCACTCTTTCTTCCTCCGTCAGCCTCCTTCACTGGCGGGATAATCATCAGCGTCATTTCACTTCAGTTCACCAGGAAGGAGTGGGACATGAAGGCAGAGTAGGACGAGAGAAAGGAAAGCTCTGAGTTTACAAACAAAGAGCGTCCTAACCGCAGCTAATCTCTCTTTTTACGTGGATGATCTCATCGTCTCTCTCTCGATCGTGGCCAAAAGCCTCGCTGTGAAATAAATGGGAGGTAAAGTGTAGGCAGGCTTGACGACGGAGATAATGATGGTGTTTTGTTAGCTCTGGCCTAAAGCCTCGTCTTTTGGCACGGAAAAAAACTGGAGATGTAAGAACGACTGTGCGCGAGCGTAAGATCTCGGAGCAGAGGCTGCGTTTCTAAAGTCCAGGGGCCGGCGCCGTCACAGACGTCGTTGCATTAATGCGAGTGTTGTGATCTGTAAAAACAGAGCTCACAGCCTAAGTGAACACTCACGCAGTGTCAAGACCGTCGTTCCCTCCAAACATCCGCGTGCCTTCGTCTATTTACCCGCAGATATGAGGAGCAGTGACGAAACGCTGCCAAGTACGGCGGCGAGGAACTGTATCTCCATGACAACGTGATAAAACCTGTTTGATGGTGACAACAAATGTGCAACATCCGGACCGACCGGGGGGACGGGTCACGGCAGGACTCGTACACTTCTAAGACTGATCCATTTCCTTTGCTAAACTACAAAGACTCCAATTACCGTCATTAGAATTCTTTTTTAAAAACAAACACATCAGAAGCGCCGAGAAAGTAAACTTCAAATACTCCGCGTGTACTCATTTATTTGCGTTCCTGCTGATCCGTGATTTGTGACTGGACGACTCGCTGCGGCTCAGATCACCAGCAGATGCTTAGTTACAATTAAAAGAGTAAAGTCTCTTATGGGTAATGGAAGTGAGGCCGTAAACAAACGATAAATGTGCATTAAAAAAAAAAAAAAAATCATAAAGTGCAAAGCTTTGAAAACAGATAATTAGATTTGTGACAACGGAGAACAATAACGATGTCAGCGGGAATGGAAGCGCCTGCGTGCATGAGACGACGGCGCGACGTGTCTGTCTAAACACTGCTGCATAGATCATGTTCAGTGCCTGAGTCTGATTCCACATCAGCAGAGCTGGAGAAATGAGTAACGGCGTCAGGGTGGGGGAAAAGTTTATTGTTGGATAAATCAGTCGTCTCCCCCTGTCACGACTCCCCTCCGATCACCCCGTCTCTTCGCTCGGCTGCGGCCGATCGCCGGCTCCACGGCGCTCCAGTGAGACAAAAACCCCAGCAGTGCGTCATTAGTTCGCTCATTAACGGAACGGCTCTACAGATAGACAGACATTTTTCTCGGCGTCGACCGTTGGAGTCCAGGCCGCCTTATCTCCGCCGCTGAGGTTGGGAGGTTGATGAGCTCCATCTGAGCTGGATTCACTTTGACCGCACGGGATCAGATGGACTGGACCCGGAGGTCAGACAGCCTCAGGTCCTGTCTGAACATCCAACCTTCTCCTCCAACGCTTCATCTCTGCTTTTTAATTGGACACGATGAATCCTTCGCTTTCACTTTGCTACAAGTCCCAAAAAAAGGGAACTCAAACTACAGCTGATGGTGCGATATAACAGGGCTGGTAAACCATCGCAAATGATACACCCAAAGTTAGGGGCGGGGGCCCTTTGGAGGTCGTGGAGCATGGGGATATTGAACTGCTGTTGGATATTGTTTTAGCAGTATCGTAAGAAAGTATACAGTGGTATAGTATACCGTCACCAATGTATTTTCTCCATTAAAAATAACTCAAAACCAATTAGTGGCAGTGGTGGCATAGTGGATGATGGAGTGGACCTGGGTCAACAGGCTTCAGGTTCGAATCCACCAGCTGCCAGGTTGCCACTGAGGTCCTCTGAGCATAGCAATGCTCCAACCAACATAACTTCTTAGGGGTTCACCACCCACAGAAAGGCTCACAGCATGTTGCACTGTCCCTCCTCTGGACATGTCCAAACCATCTCAATCTGTCTTCTCTATCTTTTTCTCCAAACCTTCCTGTCTGTGTTGTCCCTCTAATCACCTCATTCATGATCCTGTCCATCCTTGTCCCTCCTAAAGAGATCCTTAGCATCTTTAACTCCTCCACCTCCAGCTCTGTCTCCTGTCTTCTACCTATTCCTAGTATCTCTAGTCCATACATCATGGCTGGTCTCACAACTGTCCTGTAAGCCTTTCCCTTCACCTTAGCTGACGTCTTAGTCTCCTCCTCCTAAAGCGCTCCGTCCGATTTTTTAGAGCTCGGGTTCTGATAGAGCTCCGAGTCTTGGACAAACGTCAAATTTCTCCTCAGCTGTGACATTATGAGCAACATAGTTCAAAGACTCTACTCTCCTGACACTGAAGGTCAAGGCAAGGAGATAGATGTTGGAGGTCAAACTGCAACTACTGTTAATCAGGAGGAGAAGAGGAGGAGAGAAGAAGTGTTTCCTCATATCACGATGAAAATCCAAAAAACTTGTTTACTGGTCATTTGGAAAACTATGGTTTAGAGAAGCTGGGATCTTGAAGAACCACGGTACTAGCATCTATGATCTTCTTTTCTTCTTCTTCTTTGTTGAGGCCCAGGAACTGAAGTCATAAAAACTGAGGATAAACCTGAACCTAAAGTTTCTTTTTGCCAATCTCATCACTCATCCTCGGATTTTATGCAGCAGTTCTCGTCTGTTGGACTCCTTGCGCGTAAACACAACACAACGAATGCACGAAGGCAGGGCCACATGAAAAATTCAACACATAAATATATATTCTTCAACATATAAATATACGTTTTATAGATCTAAGGGGCTGGAGAGTTTGAAGAAGAACTTTCTGATCTCTGCCTGTAGGTGTCAGAGTTCAACTGCCAATTTGTGGAAAAAACTTTCAGGAACCGTTGGGATGTAAGGAACAAACATTTAATTCATGTCATCGTTCTTTTTGTCTTTGTGTCAAATTTCCCATGTCCCCAGAGTCAAAGTGAAATCAGAGCCGTGGATGAAGGATTGGTCTGGAGACGACCACCGCAGCAGAAAACAAACGTAAAAAAAAGTCTGAACAACCAAACCTCTCATCTTGGAATGGTCTACTAATGTAGAACAACAGAGAAAATGTCCTCATGTCCTGATCCTTCTCTTGTCTCGGTAGTTTCCAAGACTACGAGACGAGAAAATCAGTGAAGTAAAGTAGAATCTGACCATCAATTATTCTGACAGGCAGGAAACTTTTCCCTCATTTTACCGAGACACGAGGAAGGATTGAGTCACGGAGGGACCAGCCAAGATTCACTCCTCTCCTGATCCCAGGTCAGGAGACACTCCTACATTCACTGTCTCACTCTCTCAGCCTCTGTCTCACTCTCTCAGTTTTTGTCTTCTGTCTCACTGCCTCAACTGACATCCTCTGTCTCATTCTCCCACCTTCTTTCTCCGTCTCACTCTCTCAGCCTTTGTCCTCTGTCTCACACTTTCAACTGCCATCTTCTGTCTCACTCTCTCAGCCTTTGTCCTCTATCTCACTCCCTCAACTGACATCCTCTGTCTCATTCTCCCACCCTCTTTCTCTGTCTCGCTCTCTCAACTGCCATCTTCTGTCTCACTCTCAGCCAGCGTCCTTTGTCTCACTCTCTCAACTGCCATCCTCTGTCTCATTCTCCCACCCTCTTTCTCTGTCTCACTCTCTCAGCCTTTGTCCTCTGTCTCACCATCTTAGCCTTTGTCCTCTGTCTCACCCTCTTAACTGCCATCCTCTGTCTCACTCTCTCAGCCTTTGTCCTCGGTCTCACCCTCTTAGCCTTTGTCCTCTGTCTCACTCTCTCAACTGCCATCCTCTGTCTCATTCTCCTACCCTCTTTCTGTGTCTCACTCTCTCAGCCTTTGTCCTCTGTCTCACTCTCTCAACTGCCATCCTCTGTCTCATTCTCCCACCCTCCATCTCTGTCTCACTCTCTCAGCCTTTGTCCTCTGTCTCACTCTCTCAACTGCCATCCTCTGTCTCATTGTCCCACCCTTCATCTCTGTCTCACCCTCTGACCTTTGTCCTATACCTACAACATTATAATGGTAAGAGCAAAGCTCTCCTCTCCTGATGTCCAGGTGTGGACTTCAGGTCCAACACCCTCACGTCTTATTCCTCTCAGAGACAATATTAGTTCAGATGGACCTACTCAGACACAAAGGGCTCATTTTTCCTTCTTTTCTATGAATGTTTGCACTTAATCGACTGCTGGGCTCAGAGCTTTAAATCCACTAAAGTGTCACCTGGACGGAGACGTCTGTCAGTGGGTTGGTGGTAAAACCTGGAGTGTTAAGTGCTTTAAGTGGTCATCAGGATGAAGGACAGAGCTGCGTTAACTGGACGTCAACATAACCTGCTGTGCAACCATTTTATCAGATGAACATTTTCACATTGTTAAACATTTTTCTGTTTTTTTAAATCTTAATCCTGAGGCAGTTTTTAACTGTGGATTTATGAGGAAGGAAGGAAGGAAGGAAGGAAAGCACACAACAAAATGTCACCTCCGCATTTAACCCATCACAGTGGGCAGCTTTGCTCAGTGGTAAATGGCGTTAGGGGGATTCAAACCCTGGACATTGCACACCCAAGTCCGCTTCCTTAACCATTAGACCACCTACTGCCCACCAACAAATTTTACTTGTGGCTGCTGTGACCCCCACCTTCCTCCACCCTCCCAATAACCCATCGACAGCAATCTAACCCCATACAGGAGCGGTAACAAAGAGACACTGGTCCAGCCTGGGGTCTGCGATCCATATATTTTATATTATATAAGTATCAAGTTGCTTAAAATACCTAAAAAACAAAATATTAAGGAGACGTAAGAGAAATAAAGAAAACGTACCAGAAGAAAGTACCAGACTTTAAAGGTCCAGTATATCAATGTGACACAAACAGAAGACCTGGTACTTTCTTCCTCCGCTCCAAGGGTAAATAACAATAACCGTGAGAGTGACAGCCTTTTATTCTTAGTACAGACCCCTCCAACCCCTCGCCCCCTACAGGCCATCATAAAAACATGGCCTCACTGTAGCAACATCGAACCGAGAAACATGTTTAATAAAAACAAATCCATAAATAATTCATTAGTCACTGAGTCGACGTTAAAACAATTATAGGGAAAAGACAAACCTCTGTCTGAACTTCCTGTATGTGCATTTGGAACTGTTTTCTTATCCCTGCCTTTTCCGGAACTCGTTCTTTCGCATGCATCAGCTGTTACTGTTTCACTCCATAATTGTGGAGCCATTATTTGTGGATGAGTGGTTTTCACTGTTGGAACCCACTGTGAAGACGAAGGTGGTGGGGGGGCGGGCAGGACTACAGTGTTCCCTGGCTACATCGCGGTCCCTCAGTAAAATCGTGATTACAACAAGACCCCGACCTACGAGTTCTGTCTGTTCTACAACAGTCATTTGGTCCAACCCCAGAAAAACCGGTTCTGATGACTTGGACATATCGCTTTCAAAGAACAAGACGTCGGAGTCTCCTCCTCTGAAAGCGCTCATTCATTCAGTCCATCCTAGCAAGTTCAGCTGCTCAATGATACCGAGACACCGTCTTCTTGAGACAGATGTGATCACAACCACTCCATCACATCATCACCATCAGGAGCAGGTCAGGAGACCAAAACAACTCAGCTCACTTTTGTCCAGTTGAGAAAGAAATGTTCTAGACCATCGGTCCCCAACCTTTTTTTGCACCAGGAAGCGGTTAAATGTCTCGTACTATTTTCACAGAACGATCGTTAAGTTGTGGCAGATAAATATCCCTTAAGAAAATTACATTTCCGGTGTTCTGAAATATTTTCCTACCTATAAAATCTTCCTACCCGAATGAACTGTGAATGGGCACAACAAGGATTTCTCAAGTGCACACAGCCTATAATTTTCTGCTACCAGACCGTAAAAAGTTAGAATCTTGTATCAATGACTTTGCGTCATTTTGAGTTTATTGTTGTTGTCTTCACTGAAAATTAAAATGTAGTTGCATTATTGATGATGGAATCCTAGCCATTCTATTGGTCAGTTCTTTTGTTGATATGGGTATGGATCAAGTGGAAGCAATAGACAGATGGCGCCAAAAGGAAAAGTAAGTTCTCTGCGGCCCGGCACAAATTCACCCACGGTCCAGTGCCGCCCCCGCCCCAGTGGTTGGAAACCACTGGTCTATAAAAGTAGAAATACTAGAGTTGTGTAGTATAGAAAGTCAAACCTCTAGGTTTTTTTTATAGTATTTCTGTCCGTTGAGGATCGAGGTTACTGTCGATGAAGCACCAGGAACTGAAAGACAAACCCGGAGAGACAGGTGGATGTGTGCTCCATCACTGGTACTAACCAGGGAGCGTTATAAGGCGGAGGGAACGCAGCACCATCATTCAGACGGAGAACCCAGCAGGGAGATGCTGAGAGGTTCGCCACATGATGGAAGAGCCCGGATTCCAGCGATCCCTATTTTAGGGACCTTGTCCACGGTGTGTCTGTTCACCAGGTAAGTAGAGAAAGAGAAGATAGAGATGACACGTGTGCAGACAGACAGGCAGCAGCAAGATAGAAGCTGTCAGCCCAGAAGTGGCTATCTGCTCCCCCCAGCAGCCTCCCCCCCATGTCTCCCCCTGGATTAACTGCCTGGAATCCTCAGCTCTGAAACTGACAAATGTCACTCTGAGTCTCATCTGCCTCGTGATTGATTTGTGTGAGCTTCTCACTTCCTGTCAGGAGCTCAGGTGTGAGAGGGAGAACGTCAGCACCAGGTCTGGAGGACGATGTGGTCGGAGTCAGAATTTATCTCCAAACAGTGGTAAGAAATATTATCTGAGCTACGTTTCACTGCTGAACAGGACAAGATTGGTGTTTGATTGTTTTGTTGGATTATTAATCAAATTATTTGATTAATTGTTGTTATAAAAACAGCTATAAATAAAAGTTACCGTCACTGTTTTGTGATCACCAGCTAGTTTCTGAACTCTAATATGTAGTCACTTGTCTCTAGTCTCTAATCTCTAGTCACTGGTCTCTAGTCTCTAATAACTGGTCTCTAGTCTCTGGTGTCTAATCTCTGGCCATTTGGCTCTAGTCTATAATCACTATTCTCTGGTGTCTAATCCCGAGTTTCTGGTCTCTAATCATTAGTCACTGATCTCTAGTCTCCGGGATCTAATCTCTAGTCATTTGGCTCTATAGTCACTAGTCTCTGGTCTCTAATCCAGAGTCTCTGGTCTCTTATGTCTAATCACTGGTCTCTCATCTCTGGTGTCTAATCCCCAGTCACTGGTCTCTAATCATTAATCATTGGTCTCTAATCTCTACTCTCTAGTTTGGCTAGGGATCCCTGGTCTCTCTAGTCATTGGTCTCTCGTGTCTATTCTTTAGTCCCTGGTTTAATTACTAGTCAGTGGTCTCTAATCTCTAGTCACTGGTCTTTAATTTCTAGACTTTGGTCACCAATTTCTGGTCACTGGTATCTATTCTCTAGTCTCTAATCTGTAGTCACTGGTCGCTCATCTCTGGTGTTTTATCTCTAGTCACTGGTCTCTCGTGTCTATCCTCTAGTATCTGTTCTCCAATCTCTAGTTTACAATCTCTAGTCATTAGTCTCTTATGTCTAGTCACTGGTCTCTTTTCTCTCATTTCTAGTCACTTGTCTCTAATCTCTAGACGCTTCACTGGTGCCTACTCTCTGGTGTTAAATCTCTAGTCTCCAGTCTCTCATCTTTTTTTACAGCGTTGTGACTGGACCTCATAACAATGACACTCATAACTGCTGTACTGTAGTCAGTATTGGTGCCGACTCGGCACCGGCGTCGGCAGGAAACAGTTCCATTCACTCTTTTATTACCGTCATGACCATCAGTGTCTCGATGTTACTGCTGTCGTCCTCGTTTACCGGACAAACGATTCACATGAACTCACATCACCACCTCCTCCACCTCCTCCTCCTCCTCCTCCTCCTTCACCTCCTTTTCTATTTATGTAAAGTTTATTATCAGGCATCAATTCGTTGAATTTAAATGTAACAGTGAGATTTTCACGAGATTAAAAACAGACTTTAATGAAAAATATTGTTGTTTTTTCCCTTCAGTTCAGATGGTAATAAAACTGGTTTCAGTTTCACTTTCTCTCTCCCTGAGAAGACGGTAAAGTGACGCAGACGCTCCCACCGACCCCCCCTACTGTCACATCTGGACCACTGCATGATAACAGCTGACATTTACAAACATGACAGCGCCCTGATGGATGAGTGCACGAGAAGGTCGGGTGGAAAGGGCAGGGGCGTGCGCGTGCCGGCGGTTTCGAGATGAAACGAGAGCGAAACCTGTCAAATAATTTGAACCCTAATCTTCTCTCCCTGATTGGATCGTTAGCACCCAGGGGATTGTGGGATTGAGTTGGTGACAGCAGATAAAAGAGGTTGTGATTAGACGTTCAGTGAATCATTCACACTGTGGAGGTTCACACTGTAAGTGTGAATCAAGGGCCCACAGACATGGCCTCATGTTTGACAAACCAATGTGATCGGTTTATAGATGCCAGCACTCAGGGCCTTCAGGGCCTTCAGTGAAGGCCTAAGACAAAATATTGAAAAAAATGTTGCGCTACAACTTATTTATTACACATTTCTTTCTTATACCGCTACAAATATAGTATAAATATATTTCTAATATTTTTGGAAACAGTGGGTTGATAATGGAACAGGAAACGAAGCAAAGGCCCGTGCAGTTCAAGTCAACGGGGGGCAGTATTTCAGTGTTACAGTTGTCTATCCAATAAAGTAATGTACAGGATCATATCACATGTTCCAGGTAATCGTGAATACCCAAAGGAAAGAATATATATGACTGAAATACTAACGGATACGTTTTGTATGACATCTTCTGACAAATTCTGACAACTCTTCCTCTTGAAGTGCTCATTCTGGTAAACCCATGCAATAAATGAACACTAGAGGACATTGTACTTCGGTCGGCATTGTTTCTTTGGTTGAAGGCGGTCCTCGTGAAGGACCAGGACCAAGGTTCGCTACTGTCAAGTTAGCTAGCACCTAGCATAGAGGGGTTTGTACAGATATTAACAAATATTATCATGGAAGGTTGATAATTGTTACAGATAAACAAGGCTTCAATCGATCTCCTTGGTGAGCAGGTGATACTAAACTTCTTTAAACACTAGGACACCAGCGCCCCCTGCAGTACACCAGTAATGGCTGAAATTGGATTTGGAGACTAGGTGTTTGTACGCATTCAGCTAAAAGTTAACGACATACAGATGTCTGAACATCATTGACCCAGTGATGGCCAACAGAACTTCTTCTTCCACTTCTTCCTGATTGGTTGACACTTCCTTCACACAGACCATCAGTGTGAAGCCACTGCAGTATTTTTTTTTTTTCCAGATATTCTAATGAGGCTCGACAAACGCTGCCCCCGGCTGTTTCTGGTTAAACAGAAGACGAATCCTTAAAGTGAAATAAAAACAAAAACTACATTTAAAGTCAGAGTCTTTTAGTTTTTATTCTTCAGCTTTTTTTTGCCGAGTGTCAAAGGTAAATGTTCTGCTTGAGGCCGTTTTGGCTTCTCTCTCAACTGAAGGATCACTTTTATTTGAGATCCTTGAAAGTTCAATACCGAGCGTCTTCACATGAATTCAACCCAGGCTTCATTACAGCGTCTGAGCAGGAACCGTCAGAACCTCGGCGTGTGAAGGGTGTAGTCTTAAAGCTCAAAACAATCCAAACAAAACAGTAATAGTTTGAGTGCAGTAACTGAACTCAGCAGCAGCTCCAACCACTGATTGGTCAAGAAATAAACCTGATGGCGTTGATGAAAGGATACATTTTCTTTGATCAATCTTTGATTCAATTTATTTGTTTAAGTCCGGTTTCTGACTTTTATTTTTGTATTTCTAAAACGTGAAGGACGTTTTTGGGAAGAAAATGGGAGGTTGCTAAAATAATTTCACCTTCATGTTGCTTACCAACGTCAATGGTCTGTCAACGTTGCAGACCGAGGCTTCAACCATTCGCAATGAGGCGCTAGTTTGTCATGCAAGGAAATGACCTGTGGTGGAAAAAATTAAAACCGGAATTGGGGCAAGAATTTTATTCCTTTTAGACCCAGAATTTGGGCTGTCCTGACGTAACCGTCATTGCACATTGACTTGCATGTCATTATTTGGGCAAAACAGGAAGGAATTTTTTTGTCCTAAATTCCAATTTTCATATTTTTCAGCTAAATTTAAAAACATGTTTTTTTTCCCTTTTATTTTTTAGATTTCACAAGGCAGGAAATGAGTCATCTCCTGTTTTCTGTTCACAAATTACAGATACTTTTCTGTATTTCAGTCCATAACTAAAGTGGGACGACCACAACAGTGACTGACCTCCATCTACTCCAGACATAGTTGTTCTCCCTAACTTCACGGAACCGATTTCAGCAAATGTCAGTCCCCAGAACCAATGAATCCCAAAATATTTTCCTGCTCCAAACATCGACATCAGCTCCAGACGCACCGATGCCAACACCGTCGTCTTTTTATAGCAGCAAGAAATTGACAAAGAGGAAGGTGGAGAACGGTGGAGGAAGGTGAGGAGGGAACGTTCTTCTCGTGGGCTGAAACCAGAAGAAACAGATCGACGCAGGAATCGTTGATGTAAACTGTCAAGTCTGAGCACGCCGCTCGGTGTGTGCTTTGTTCAGACGAATGATTCCGTGATCAGCTCACACACACGCGCTCCGTCGTCCTCACAGCTCACGGTCCCTTATTTCTACTTTCAATTAACAGTTTTATTCCTCCCTGAAGCTAACAGTTGCAGTAAGAGTCTGACGGTGATCAGGAGGCGATGAAGGTTCACCCACACCTCAGCTGCCTTAACAATAAGAAACGTTTAAAATAAAATGGTAAAAAGAAGAAAAAAACCCTGAGACAAATTTGTCCTTAGATCAGGTTAGCTGAACGCACCTGGACCTAAAGGACATCGTTGTTCAGTGGTTTCGTACATGGAGATTAGGGAGAAGGGATCAGTCATCAACTGAACATTGTTATCAAGAAGGAAAAAGACAAATAAAAAACATACCGTAAGTCCTCCAACTACACCTGTGTTTGAAGCAACCCTGAGTGCAAGGCCTGAAGCTCTTACGGAACCCGTGTTCTAATGAATTGGACAGAGCGCTTTCAGAGGAGGAGACGTGTTTCCTTATCTCAATAAAGTAACACGTACATTAAGTTTGTTAAAATCTACATTTATACGATGTTTAGCTCCAGTGAAGATGACACAGTTTTTGATTCTATAATCTAGCGTTTGTGTTTGTAGCATAAACAGGGAGACAGCGCCATCTACAGGGTGTCTGAGAGTGTTGGTCTCCACAATATTTGCTCTCTGCTGCCATTATTCCAGGATTCCTGATTGTTGGTTCACACTTACACTAAACTGGAAAAAATGGCGCGCCAAAAACCAAAGTCCTGAAACCACGCCTTCATCTGGAGGACTTGCGGGTTGAGAGGCGTCCTCTGCAGCGCCTGTTACAATATTTCATTTATATATTTCTCTAGGTGTTTCTTCACCCTTTCCTTTTTCCCATACCATCATCCCATCAAAACAGGTGTGAAACGTGGACATCCATCTGCTGATAATTCCGGGGCAGAAGTCTCCACAACTGCCACCCACATCACGTTGCACCACACTGAACCTTCCTGTAGGTGGTGAGCCCACTGGAAGTCATCCACCCTAACCAGGATTCTTACTCGCCCAGGAGGTGAACCCTGGAGTTTGACACCAAAGACAGAGACATTGCCTCTGGGACAAAGTGATAATCCTGATTAATCGTGATTAACCACGGTCACCAGTGAGCGTGAGTAATCTCTGAGAAGCGGTCAAGGATGGTCAGGCGCTGTACGATGATTAACATCACTGTTAGAACAGTAACAGTTTGTGTGAGCAGCGCTCCCAGGATCCTGCAGATGGCGTGACACCGGGCTGGTCCTAATTATGGCTGCAGGAATGTCAGGCTCTGCAGTTGACTTTTTCCCTCCAACACTGTCAGCGCAGCCGCGACATATCTATTAGAGACACGTCAAGTGACAGCTACTGCGGGAGGAGCACGTGTCCAGGTTCACCTCCACCCTGTTCCTCAAGGCTGCTCCTCGGATGCAGGAGGATTGAATCGACTCTGGTTCTTAAATACATTAAATACGAGAAGTGAAGAAGAGGAAATCCTCAAAAATTCAGCTGGACTATTTTTTTTTTGTGGGACCATAAAAAAATACATATACATACATACTCATACATGTGTATGCATGCATATTTAAATTATACATAAATTATATATATATATGCACACATATACTGTATACACACATTTTTAACTAGCAACATGTGCATATTTAAGTATGTAGAAATGTATGTAGGCTATGTAGAAAAAAAAAACAAGAACCACTAGGGGGATTTTTTAGGTGCCAGACCAAGTCTTAGCATTAATGGTGAGGGTTGCGTCAGGAAGGGTATTCAGCGTAAAAGCTTCATGCAAAATAAATATTCCAATTGGCAAAACTATTTCCAAACCGAATTGATCAGAGACCGGGTTGAAAAAAAAACCTGAAAGGAATAGAATGATGAGAAGAGCGAAGGGTGGAAAGGTGGGAAAAAGAAAATCCATTTCTGATAGATGATAAATTGCTGCCTGGTAGAGGCGCGAGGAACAGATGGGGTCCATTCATTCCACTGGTGTCCCAGCAGAGCAGATAAGACAGTACTTGAGTTAAACTATCTCTGTAATTACACTGCTCCAGGTCCAGGGGGAGCCGGCTTCTTCTGTCAAACAGCTGACGACAGATGCCACGGAGGTGAAAGACAAAAAAGGTCCAAAAACACTGCTATCTCACTGGGGTACACGGTCAACATAAGGTCCAACCTCACCACAGTCCGGGTGGACCAGGACATTTGACGTGAATGTGATTGATTCACTGCTTTATCTGCTCTGTACCAGAGAACACATTCATGGCTGTGGGGCAGATAGCATTTACTCCCAGTAGATGGGGGTAAAAAGTTGAAGAAATCCAATGTAACCCACGTGGGATCCACGAACAAACCCTTGTGCCACGAACCCCACTCAATGCTCCTCACACACATAAGCTGCCCCCTACTGACTTTTCTGAGGCTGTACTTAATTCAAAATTTGGTAAATCCTGTAAATCACAGATGTGTGTCTTTATATCTAATGTTAAACACGTCTCCTCCTCTGAATGCGCTCATTCCTTCAGGCTGCAGCAGAACAGAACAAGTGTTTTATCTGACTGATCAGAGCAAAGGTTCTGAGGGAGCTCTAAGGCTTGGACAAATGTCACCTCTGCAACCAATGTTTAGCTAATAGCGCTAATGGTGTGCTTTTAGCTAAACGTTGGCCTATAGTCGGGTTCATCTGGGGAGCATCAACAGAGCGTGAGAATGAATTTTACTCTTCGTTCCAGCAGCATTGTTTATGTTGAATGCAGCAAACGCAGCAGATGTTGGAGTTTGAAAGTTCATTCTCCGCAATTCTGGATTCTGTTTTTCACTGCAAATGTGATGCCTAGGTATTTAGATCGAGAGTGTGTGTGTGTGTGTAGCTTTGTGTCATGCTGTTCGTACGGGCGCGGCTCTCTCAGGGTGGGAGTTGGCGTCTCCCCGCCTTAATGAGGTTCTGAGGAGATGGCAGGTGCATGTTCAGCCGTTCCTGTACAAGCTCAGCAACAAACTCTCGCAGAGAAACTCCCCCGTCATTAACACAATCAAGTTATCAGCAACTCAGAAGTGGTCACGTGACCGGGACACAAACACAACAAACACAAACAGCACGGAAACTCAGGCATCAGCATCTAACGAGGCCAAGGTCCGCTGCAGAAGGAAACACGTTAATGTTTAAACAGACGATGTTCCTGCAGGGGGCGCCAGGCAAAACCAGTGGTTCTCCACTGTTCCGACTCCAGGACTCACCATCAGCTCATAATGTCAAGCCCCCAGGAAAAACATCTATAATTTAGTGTAACGTCCAGTGACAATTCAGTAACTGTCCTCTAGGGGTGTATTCACTAACTGTATATGGCAATAAAACATGGATGCCAGCATGATTGCCCCCTACTGCAAAGAAGTGTAAACAGACCGCACTCCACTGCATAAAAAAATCTTCTTCAAAATAAAAAACAATGATTAGTATTTAATTTTTTTGCCATTTTCTATCACCCTGAAGCCAACTGCAAACAATTTTGGGGTTGCTACCCACCAGTTGAGAATCACTGATTAAAAAAAAAACTATGAATTTTAAGGTTTCAGTGTTTTAACATGTCCGCCACCATGTGACTGAGTTCGACTCCTAAACGTGTCAATGTTTCAGAACATTGCATTTAATTTCCACTGGACCTTTTTACAAACTGTACGAATTATTAACGATATTTACCACACAATGAAACCCGATAACGAAATGTTTTGGTTTTTACGAATTTTCCCGAAACGCTTGTCGAGTCCTGAGACTTTTGAGTGGGGGGGTCAAATATCAGTATCTGTTGATATCAAAAAATGGAAATTATGCGTTTGGACGATTTTAGCGTTTAGCCTATATTGGCAAAAGGTTAATATCAAACGCTAGCTAACTCCTCACTGTGATATAACCCCCCACTTTGAAAACTGCTTTACAAATGAAGGAACTTTTCCTTGAACAATGAAGACCAACCACAGACACAAAGAAGGGATTAAATCAAGCTTCACCACTAGGTGTTGCTGTATAATTTACTTAATGCAAATGTCTTCAATAACATTGCTCATTGTTTATTAATAAAAGCCCCACCAGCCAAAATCAAGCAAATAACAATGTGAAGCTGCCTCCTCCCTGACCGCGTCCTGGCCCAAGGCCCGACCCCCCCTACAGGTGAAGACTCTTATTATGTTTACTCTTAAAATTGCAGAGTGGTAACTGGGGAAATCATCTACTCCACTCGTCCACTGCTAATTCTTCCTCCCTGTGCCAGTGTTTGCCTTCTGCGACCGCAGTTCCTCGGACTCCAGACAGTTAATTTGTCCTGCGAGGCACGAAGAGGTGTTTTCAAAAGCAAATAAGGAACAAATTTGGATTTTAACACTCCGACGGGGAAGGAGGCAGCGAGGCGGAAGGCGTGCAGAGAACCTTCATCAGCAGTTTTAATTTTCAAGGTTGAGGTGAGTTGGTGGCCCCTACAGGAGAACCACAGGGCGGGGTAATTACAGCCGCGGTTTTCTACTAATGTAGACGTAAAGAAAGATTTTCTTTGTCTTCAACAAACTGGTCGATGACTTCCTGTTCGCAATTAAAACTAAAGATTAGCATCAAATTAATCTTATTTAATTGTGAATTCTGATTAATCGGTTGATCACGATAAAGAACATTTGTGAACACGATTTTTCACCTTTCTGCACTAAATAAAAAAAAAGAGCCGTCGAATTAACCATGATTAGTTGTCATTAATCACGATTTATCACAGTTGATTGAGATGAACGATCTCGATCACGATTAACATCAACACCCGTGAACAGAATTTTTACACAAATCATTTTTATCCAAAATAAAAAAAAAGGGCACCGTCAAGTTAATCGTGATTAATCACGATCAATCAAAAATTAATCATGATAGATTGAGATAAATGGACAGTTGTGAATACGATTTTGTCAAATTAATCATAATTAATCCTGATTAATCCAGACGAACCATCGACTGAAGTGAGTTGTTGATCAAACCTCAGTGTTCTCCTACTGTTCTCACATCACATCCCTTCAAAAATGCTTTATATTCTAATGAGGAACCCATCTCTTTGTTCCACATTCTAATTATGCAGAGTGAAACTAATAGACCTTCCAACATTTGGTTGCGATTCTGCATAAACTCTATTTTAATCAAGTGTAATTGTCAAGATTATGAGGCCTTGTGTATGTTAATGCCTCCACAAACAGCCGCGCTCCGACGAGGATCGTCCCCTCAGGAGGGTTCACACACTTCCCTCTGCCGACGACAAACACGACCGTAATCCTCGCTTTATTTGTTATTTCCAGCGATGCTTTTTATTAACCGAGTGAACGTCGGCACGATGCGGCAGGTTTTCATGAACATCGTAAAAATGTTTATGACGCAGAGATATCTGGACCGACATCTGCACAGTTAAAGCTCTTCAAATGAGACACAACTAACTAACTGATGGTATTCTCTTCAACCAGGAAGCTGCTAGCTAACGTCCAATCAAAAGGCTATTCATATTTTTGAATGAACATGTGAAAAACCTACAACCCTGTCCCTTCCTGACATTTTCGTAAAAAAATTTCCTGTATTTATTTTAAAAGATTTTTTATGCTTTAGACTAAAGACAAAGAAGACATAATCCATTCTACCTCTTCAGTCCAGCAGAGGTCAAAATGACCGTTATATTTAAGGGGCGGCAAATGTCACAGTTTGGTTGCTACAGTGACGTTTATTGCCTTCATCTGAACTGGTGTCAGCAGGGACGTGTCTTGGTGCCTGATACTGAACAAAGATATCAAAGACGGAGGAGAAATTTGACTGTTGTCCAAGCTTTGGAGCACTGTCTGACGCAACAATTTCAGAGGAGGGGACATCTGAGTCTCCTAAAGAAGACAATTCACAAAATGTATCCTCAGCACTGTATACTCAAGAGTAATCAGATGGAGGCGCCATGGAGGAAGAAGGAAAAAACACACTACTTGTCCTCTCACAGTCAGGATTAAGTTATGGGACAGCTCCAACAGCAGTCGGAGACGGACAGCAGTCTCCACCCAATTTACCTTGCAACAAACATTTCCCCCATTTTCACACCAAAAATAAAGACATTTCTTCTGAGCAAAAGTGAAGGCCTGATATCAATGTTTTTATATTTTTAATTTATCTCGAAAGAGAGTCATGACCCGTGGATTTAGGATAATGTGAATAATCAAGGTGTTGTAGTGGACACTGACAGAATTGGACATATTATGTGGTCATAATTCACCATGGGGTTATTTCCATGTGTCTTTACCCATATGTTTGCATCGGTGGTAAGTTGGTTCTATCATACAACTGATAGTACGGTTATGGTTGTTGTTTTTGACGAGTTGAATAAACAACACGCTGTTGCATGCTCGAATCAAGAAATTCTCTCTTTGTTGCTCTTGCACCACAAATTCTACAGTGTTTAATTAGACATTTCAGTGTTATTTCATTTTTAAAGATATCACGGCAAAAATGACCCCTTTAATATATTGTTAAGAATGAAATCAGTGATTTTTGAACATGGTCAAAATGACCACTTGTGGGCGTTCTAGTAGATTTGAAATTCCAGATGTGCTAATGTTAAAAAAAGCTTAACTATATATGTTGATGACGACCTGATGTTTGTTGTTTCTTCTTCAGAATAGTTTTGTTTAAGAAGCAGCAGCCAAACAGGAAGTTGAATGAAACAACGAATGTTGTTCCCGATCATCCGTGTCTTAGTCATTGGGTCATTACCGGTTAAAAACAATAATAAAAAAAAAAAAGATCCGCACAGGGCTGCAGGATGGAACTCTCCGTGGTTCCATTCAGATCCATCAGTCCAGAAAAATCACTCAGAGCAGAACGGTCCTTATCTGGGCAACGCAACCACTTCCAACGACAACAGATGATGAAATTCTTCTGCTCCTAAAACTGTTCATCTGTTCATTTCCGTTCAGTCCTCAGTGAAAGGTTTAATGACACAAATGGACAATCTGTGTATACTGGAATCATTATTTCTCTCCGTCTGCCTACACACACACACACACACACACACACACACACAACCAATTTGGACTCAGGATCTCCAGCCTGAAGCTAACGATGTGCAGAATGGAGGCGCAGTAAAAACTTCACTGCGGGGAAGTGAAGGGTCACATGTTCGTGGTGGAAAGAGTGATTTGGGAAACGTGTAAGTCGAGTGTTTAGAGTTAAAAATGTATCCTAATATTGGAGCTCGGGGCCATTTCCTCTTCGCCGACTCTTGTTAGAGTGAGATCCTGGAGACAAAGAGCCGTGGAGTTAATAATTCATGGACGGGTCCTTTTATAGAACGCTGCCCTCAGGATTCATTATTTCGTTCACTTTACGCTTCAGAAATGACCTGCAGTTTAAGAGAAATATGTATTTAAACTTTAACGTGAATTATTGGCTGCGATTTACGGCGGAGTGTGAAGTGGGGCGTTAGTTTGGAGCGGTTCCCCCGACTTCCTGTGCTCTTAATCACCCTTTGTATCTGTCTTCAGGACCCACCATCATCATCATCAGCCCTTAATGACAAACCACGACCAAAGAAAAAAAAAATCACCATTTTTAATACATTTGTTATAACATTATGTGATAATTACTGTACTAACTCTACCCTAAAACGTTTTTTATTCTCTCAGCAAAGGCCTGTGTCCCGATGATAACGGATTTGTGACCAATAATTGTGTCGCAACCCACCGGTTGAGAATCACTGCTGTGCAATAATTGATAATCCCGCTCATATTCCTGACTTCTGGTGGAATTAGAAAAGATTTTGCAGATGTTTTTTTTTGTTTCAAAGTTGTGTTCAAAGTTCAATTCCAGTGTTTGTGGAATAAAAATAGAATTTCAGTACAAATGGAATCTTTTCTTTTCAAACCACATTGTAAAACATGACACTTGGTTTAGAAGAAAAACAAAAACATCTCTACCATTCAGAGATTAATGAGACAACAGAGAAACCAGACTAAGACCCAGGTTATCGTAAGGTCATTGTTACCATAAAAATACCAGCTGGGGTTAAGGAAGCAGACAAGACTTTAGGTTTGAATCCACCAGCTGCCAGGTTGCCACTCAGACTCACCGTCCTGACCCACTAAACATTGCTGACTGCCCCTGTAATTCAATAAATGAATGCCAACTGGCGGCCCAAGGACCAAATGTGGCCCCCCACACCATCCGATCCAGCTTATGTCTGCATTCCAAAATAAAGGTCAGATGAAAAAAGGTTCTGATTGAATAAGAAAAGGTCCTTCCATTAAAACGAGGCAACCTTAGCTTTTCCCTACAGAAAAATCAATCGTAAATTCAGAGCGTCACCTGTGGGGGGCAGTGTTTTCTGTCGTCCACCTGCTCCAACACTCGTGTGTGATGTCATCACTTCAATGCTTTATCTCAACTAAAGTGGACTACAGCGGGCTACAGACCATTGAGAACCGGTTCTTCTAGTGAATCGGTTGCAACAGCACCCCCTGGTTAGTGATGTTAGTTCTACCAACAGACACTTCCAGACTTGTAGGCCAGTTATTGTCGAGTGCCCACTTTCTACATTGGGGGATTTTTCATGATAGCTCATACAGAAGGTCTGGAGTCCATATTGGACACTTGCCGTTGGTTGGTGCTAGCAGTGGTTGGTTGTTAGCATTGACTTGGACAGAAAATTTGATGCAGTTTTTTTCTTCCTCCTACTGGTCTGAAAGTTCACAGCTGTCATTTCTCAGTGACTGGTGCTCTCAGCCGTCACTCCCAGTACTTGTTCACTCCACTGACCTGATTAGGAAACACAAGGGGGCGACGGAGCAGGAAGTGGAGGACAAAATCACAGGTGTTGATAAGAAATAATAGCTGTGGTTAGAACACAAGGGCAGTTTACGAGGGTGAAGGGGGAATTGAATAAAACATTGGGATTTAGTCAGTGTTAAAAGATAGAGATGATGTTTGAATAAGGCTTCGGGAAATAACTACGAAGGTAATAAAAACCAGACTCAGGTAGCTGTTGTGCTGTGGGGGTTGGGTGTTGGGGGGTGGGGGTTGGGGTGGGAGTTTTTCCACAATCAGCCTTTAGTTTCAACTGTGCAGTTCATGGCTGCTCTCCAGGGGTGTAGGTGCCACTGGTGTGCAGAGAGACAACGGCCAATTTACTGAATGGAGCTCTTTATCTGAGCCTGAGACCATGGTTATTACCCCAGGAGTAGACACTGGGGTACCAGAACAGGAGTGGGAAAAAAACAACTTCGAGACAGGTTTGTCTTCTGTGGGACACTGTTAGGGATCAGAATTCTTCATCCTTCTGAGGACACTGACCCCAAACAGGGAATTTGGGAATGGAAGTACAAAGGTTCAGGCTCCAGTTATCAGTCCATATACAAAGTTTAGGCAGCAGGTTGACAAGATTTTCACAAATGTTTCTTAGCATCTGATAAAGAGCACAGATATAACAAAAAATATTTTATAAATTTTCTCAAAATGTTAGAAAATGTGATCTAAAATGTTAGATAAGAAAAACACAGAGATAGAGAAACAAAGATAATATCTGACAAAATATTTTTTCCAGCATCTAAAAGAACATGCAGAATCAAGACTTTACCAGAACGATTCTAAATTTTATTTTTTTTAATCATATTAATTTTTTTTAAATTTGAGATTATTTAAAGTTTTTTTTTTATTTTTTATGATTTTTAAAAGATGATTTTTGATGAAAATTTTCATGAAATGTTTTTTCAGTGTCTGACCAATATCATGTGCAAAATTATGATTTCACCAAAAGATGAACATTTCTACAAAATGTAAAAATTTGATTTCATGAGAAAGATAAAATATGAAAAATATTGCTTTAGAAATTTTTAGATTTTTTAACCCACTTCCTGTTTGCTCACCACCTGCAGGAAGGTAT
>JAFBJS010005950.1:196690-264055 GCA_016785265.1 Paraplagusia blochii | reverse complement strand
TTTTTTTTTAATCATATTAATTTTTTTTAAATCTCAAAATCCCTAATTTGATCCATAAAATACTGAAAAAATAATATTTTGAACAATAATAACAATATTCTTCAAAATATTATTTTGAAGAAAATAATATTTTGAAAAATTTTTATGATTTTAAAAATCATAAAAAATAAAAAAAAACTTTAAATAATCTCAAATTCCATAATTTGGAATTTGAGATTATTTAAAGTTTTTTTTTTATTTTTTATGATTTTTAAAAGATGATTTTTGATGAAAATTTTCATGAAATATTTTTTCAGTGTCTGACCAATATCATGTGCAAAATTATGATTTCACCAAAAGATGAACATTTCTACAAAATGTAAAAATTTGATTTCATGAGAAAGATAAATTATGAAAAATATTGCTTTAGAAATTTTAGATTTTTTAACCCACTTCCTGTGGGGTCACCACCTGCAGGAAGGTATCAATGCAAGGTGAAAAACAGATGAAAATTGATGGATGGATTTATTTTTTACCAAAAATTAAAAAAGAAGAAAAAAAAGTCCTCAAAAGTTTGATATACAGTAGAAGTAAAACATATACTTTTTAATAAAGCTGTTGCTATATATGTGAGTTAGTGCAGGCAGAGCAGCGCTCTCACAGACAGTCTGAGAGTCTGGAGCCACGGTTCTCCAGCTCTGCAGCCTGGTTCCACAGATGCCACTTGATATCTTTAATTGGTCTCCGCTGGCTCGGAGCAGAGCGGAGGAAACACTCAGCTCCTAATGGAGTGTGCTACAACAAGAGTAATAGCACATACATCTCGGCAACTACATGTACTCTCTCACACACACATACAAGAGTAGGCTCAGGCCTGTGGGTGCCTGCAAGTCCAAATGTAGGGAGAAAAAACACCAATGACACGAACAAAGCAACATCCATTTATAAAGCGGTGACGTCTCCTCCTCTGAAAGCGCTGCGTCCAATTTTCAATTTTCTCCTTTTTGTCATTTTTTTTTCTTTCTCTCTCTCCACAGACACACTAATGCACTAAAATATATATTTTTTCTAAAATATTATTAGTTTATATTATATATATATATTTGTTGATATTTACTGCATGTTTTTGATGTCTCCATGACTCTCACCCAAATCCCATCTCACCTCCTCGCAGCTGTTTAGCCCACTGAAATATTTCAAATAATAACAATAATAAAATTTTTTATCAATAATTTATATTTATTTTTGGCGGCAGTTGTGGCCTAGTGGTTAAGGTGGCAAACTTGGGTCCACAAGGCTTCAGGTTCGAATCCACCAGCTGGCAGGTGGGCTCACCACCCACCACCCATAAGAAGGCTCACAATGCAACGTGATTTGTTTGGCGCCACCTGTCCCTGCAACCCGGTAACGGCCATGAAGGTGAATATATGAATATTTATCTTAATCGATTGTTAAATTTCAGGCCATAAGACTGGATTTGCAGATGACCTGATGTTGGGTCATGGCGCCTATTTTGAAAAACACTGGCCTGGCCCGATCTGATCTCGATCCTAATCAACCCGACTCAACCATTTCCCAAAACATGACGGAAAGAAAGAAAACAGACAAAGGTAACAGGAACATCGCTGACAAAAAAGTAGAAACTGAAGAAACTAAAGGTAAAGAGAAGTCGACGGTTGATCCTCGTCTGTATCTGAACTCCGGGAATGAGATCTCAAGTTCTCCTACGTCTCATGCAAGGAAACAAAAAGCGTCTGACGGAGTGAATCAATTCACCAAACTCAGTCGTCTCAGCAGCTGCTGTCACTGTAATTGCCTCAACTCTCCGTCATCTTTAGCATCAGTTCGATGGTAATGCTGCACCAGGTAACATTGTCAACTGATTGAGTGGAGAAAAAATCCAAATGTCACTAATGAGCGCTGGATTTCCATACAGAGCAGTGGCATATTTTACACTCCGTCTACCTCCTCCCCCTGCTCCCCCCTGGTGGAGTTAAACTGAACTGTATTTGCGGTGATGGCACACGGCCGATCTGGTTTCTTAATGGTCTCGGCAGTTTACCTTTCAAAGACTTCCACATGAATTAATGATGGCTGTGAGCTGGGTTGTGCGCGGAATTAGTCTGGAGTTGTGTGTACGTGCCAGCCTCCCTTCTTAGACACGCCCCGTCTCCCTCTCCGGGGTAAACAGGCGGTTTGGAACTCGTGTAAATTTACTCAGTCGTTTATTATTCTGACTTTCTGCTGAGTGTGAAGTAGGAATTAAAGAAGCACCAGAAACTTTGAGACTTTAAGAAGTTGAGATAATTTGATCACGGCGGAGAGGTGACCAAATGGATTAGCCATTCCTCGGAGGAGCCACGGCTGATGATTACAGGCATAATCTCAAATTAACACTTTTGTAAAAAAAATATGTTGTTGTTTCAGCCGTTATCGGAGTGGCATTTCTGAACGACTTTGCCAAACATTTTCTTCTGAAAGGATATTTTAGATTTTTGGACTCACTGACAACAAATCATTATGGGCAATACCTGCCATCGCAGTCTTAACATACTCAATTATTTTAAGGTATACAATTAGTTTGTGTATTGCCAATAATCTGGTGATACGATACATATAGCGATTGTACTACAGAGACGAAGATATAGTAAATTTCAGACGTCTCCTCTGGAATCACTGAGTCCGACTCGTCAAACGCCTGGTTCTGACAGAGATCCAAGGCTTGGACAACAGTCAATTTTCCCCTCCTTCCACCAGTTTGTCCAGTGTGGGACACTAAGAGACTCCCCTCTTGACAAGAAATCAGTTGAAGGGAATTAACATATTTGAAAAAGGATGTAGGGACTTATAAATGTTTCTACTTAGTCAATGCTTGTGTCCTTTTCAAAAGGGTCAAAATGACCGCCATGGTTGTCCTAGTATTAAGGAACGTTTGGAGCAGAAAAACTGTGACACAGACTTAAACACAGACATATATACAGTATGTATTTTGCTCTCAGTTCTGCCGCTGGTAACAGAACACAACACAGGTGAGGGCAGTGGAGTTGACGTGCGACATGTGATTGACAGCAGCGGCAGTACTGCAGACGACGTCCGCAGACTGAAGATGATTGTCAAAGGCAGGAGAGGCTACACAGAACCGATCTTGAACCTCAACGCTGGTACATCGTGCCAAAGAGCTAAATCCGACTACTGATCACGGACGACCGGCTGATATGTCCCTTTTTTTTTTGTTTACATTTAAATCATTTCCCTTTTTTTAGTGTAAAATACCCATCTGCCACTGCTGCGGTGATGCGCCTGTGAGGAGCTTATGAGGTCTGACAGCAGCACAGCACCGCGGCACCAGAAAGCCTGCCTAATTAGTGTGACTGCAGAGTGGGAGATGTGTTATCCTATTAGGGGCATTTGAATGAATATTCAAAGTTTCACAGCCTATTATCAAGAATGAAAGAAGGATTGTAGAGAGTGAACATAGCGAAACGATTTTGCCTTTTGCTTTTTTTCTTTACAATTTATTGTCAAATCCGTTAAATCTCAGCTTGGTCTCGTGTTTACACCACAGGGCTGAGGTGCGGGTATGTGGAAGGTTTTCGGTCAGTATCGAGCACATGAACAGGATTACTCCGAAGATTGATGTTCTTCCACTCCCCATTTTCCCTTCTCCCCATCTGGATCTCTGTGTTTCACCCCGTTGAGCTAACTCAATCTGACCAAATCCCTCTGCCAAAGGAGGCCTACATCCAGTCGCTCCGACTGGGAGCAATACACCACCCGCTTCACTGGCAACGTCGGCCCTGCAAGACTTCAGGCCTGACCGTGGTGTTTTGTCAGTTAGCAGACAGAGATGCATCCATCATCGCAGTGACTTGGACCAGCCACAACTCTGACACATGAGTAAGTATCCCGGGTACTTTGAATTTTACTACAGAAATACGTACAACAGTTACATCTCGGGAGGCCTGTCACACCTTGTAAACATTTGTTTGTCTTTAACACAGATATCGGTACTTCTACTATGTTGAAAGCAAACCCAAGGAAGCAAAGGCCCTTGGGTCGGATGTGGCCAATTTGGTATCTTAAACTACGCACCTCAAGATACAAGGCCTTCCACAAACAACTGCTTCAAAATACAAACAAGCCGTCGACCCAGATAAGAGCAATGACTTAAACATATAAGAATTCTACCAGATCCAAGAACTTGCACTAGACCATGGTCATGTGGTTTAAGCCAATTCTGCTTCACCATTGGGCACAAACACAAGGAACTAATCCAGTTCCAAAACTTATGTATTTAGGACCTACCGCTTCAGACCCCCAGACTGTAGTTAAAAATCAAAAACTTCTTACAGTGTAGGGGGAAGATTGTTGGGATTGTTTGTTCGACTAGCATAATTGCACCGACTCAGTGGAAGAAAATGTACAGCTGGGTGTTACAGGGAATCATCATCCTTGTTCTCTCAGAGCAGGTGTCGGAACATTCCCGTGATCATTAAACGCTGACAGACCTCGGAGTGCTGCACCAACAACCTCCGTCAGAGCAATCTGGGTCCTGACTTCATTATCCCTGTTTGCTTTAAGTTAATTGCCTTCAACTCACTTCTGGCTTATCCTGGCATAACTGCAAACTCATGAGGGTTGAACTCCCAACTAGGAAAAAAGGGAAAAGATGGCAACAAGATGGCCATAATTTCCCAAAGGATACTCTGGAGGATTAATAAAGTTCCATCTATCTATCTTCTATCTGACAAAAAAAAAATATTCTTCTCTCATGTGGGAATGTATCATTGTGGTATATAGTGGTTTTGAAATCCCAATCCTTCTAAAGTTAAAGATCCTCTGGAACTGTTGAAGGTACCAAAGTTTTTTTTCGGTGTGGCTCCTACAATACATGGATACAGCTAGCCGTTATGGTCAGTTTTCATAACTAATTGAATAGTTGGGAAAATTATAATATCTTGGCTGGTATAACAAGGGTATCTTACTTATAACTGGTGCCCTCAGCAAATTTGCCAAAAGGTGACTTGTTTGAAGGTGTGTCCTGGGATGGGATGGACGCCAAGAAAATGAAAAAAAGATAAGTATCGGAGAAGATCAATGAAACTATAGTACAGTAAAGTTTATGACGAAAAAAGAAGACGTAAGTATGTAGAGAAAGGACCACAAGAAAGGAACCCTGGAGAATCGGGGTCGATCAAAATGTGAGGATGAACCTGTGAAGGATTAGATTCAGAAAAGGAGATGAAATGATCAATTAAGTCATGTGAAAATGAATCAATGACCTCATCCACACATTGATGTGTGGACAGGGTCTAATTGTCAGTCCAGGTCCAAGTGCAACAACCTCATCCTTTAGTCCACTCTGGTATCGAAGCACGATGAAATATCTAAACACACTGTAATACTCAGGGTGATTTCCTCCACTGCATTCATGTGACGCCTCCACCCCCCCCGTCACCTCAGCTCACCCCCGCCTGCCCGCCCCCTGCCGCACCACCCTCTCGCTTTGTCTTCCACTGCTGCTGGAGGAAGTTTTTTGGCCGGCTCACGAACGCCCACCGGTCTCCGAGGAGCGACTCATGACGGATGGCACTGCGTGCGACTCCAATTCGATTCAGCCCATTTGATAAATTTATTGCTGGCATTTTGAAAATGAAATTAGAGGGACGTCTCAGAGCGACTGTTTTTCCAGCACAGGTGCCATAAATATACTTCACTTGGCAGAGTGGAGAGGGGACGGGAGGGAACTGGAGAGGAGAAGGTGTTGAGAAAGCATGTCATGGTTGGGGGGCTGGGAGGGAGGTGTTCTGGGAAAGTAGAAAACTAAAGACTAAGGTGACATTCTAATGAGGTTCTATATTAATCATGATACGGGGTGGAGTGGGGGGGCGATAGCAGTAAAGGTTATTTACAGAGACAGCATCACCACAGACCACAGTGTTCTGTCCTCGACTGTCATGAAGCCATCGTTTCCTCGTTTGTCTTTGAACCAGGTGAAAAATATACCATATTTCTTAGACCACGAGACGCACCACATTATAAGCCACATTATAAACTGTCAAAAATAGTCAGATAGGTTGAACTTTATTCAACTCACGTAGAAAACACATCAACACTGTTTAAAATAAAAAAAACAAAGCACTGACTTTTTCACTTGACTTCTTGTCAATAAGTCAAAATTCTCGTGTCTGAGTTTAATAGTTCTTCTTCCTGTCTTCTACCTATTCCTAGTGTCTCTAAACCATCCATCATGGCTGGTCGCCAACGTCCTGCAAACCTGAGCTGAGCCTCAGGCTTATTTATCAGCCTCTGGTCCATGTCTGTGGACCAGTGGACCAGTGCAGAGGTGATGGACTGTATGAACAGACTTGACTCTTGTTCAAAAGCTAACATCAATTAGCTTCAATACTCTCCCTGAAAGCAGCTCTATGTCCGTTGTAGAAAAATTTCCACCAGAGTGGGTCACATGTGCAGCTTAAACTGTCTTTGGGATAGCCACCCTTCTGCTAGAGCCCACTTAGTCTGTCCCAGAGCAGGTCTTAGGCGGAACTCAAGAGACCTTGAAATTAGGAAACAAGTGCTAAAGGCAGTAAACGTGGTTCACGGTAGAGGAGGACAGGAAGTTCTAGAAAAAAAAGGTGCTCCTATCCAAGAAGTGGGTCTTCAAGAGTTTATTGAAGACATGGAGGGACTCCTGAGTTCTGAAAGTTCTTGTTGAATTGTTCACGGAACCACCTATGAAAAGAGCCTGATGAGGTTGCCCTGACGTACTTAGTATTTCAGTAGAGCAATGCCTTTAAGACTTCTGTAGGCTAGCTGCTTGATGCAAGCAACTATGGGTAGATGGCATAGCTCTTTAGGCAGGTGTGTGACATCTGCCTTTCTAGGCGTTCCCAGACCATCTGTAGCGGTTTCCTGTTATGGGGAATTGCAGGAGTCAAGGCTAGCAATAACCATGGTTTGTACCAGAAGCTAAGTGGCCTGTTGGGTCAGGTAAGGCCCGGTTTGTCTAACATTGAATTTCACGAATTGACACAATGTGGTGAAAGAGACTGTATGATCCCCTATGGTCAAGTGGTCATCCATCATGACCCTAAGTTTCTTGCTACTTTAGAAGGAACCAGAGATGAAGAGGAGTCAGTTATGATGAAGATGCTACGATGCAGGGTTGGCTTGGCTGGAAGCCAAACCCTCGTGGTGTCAGCTGCTGCTGCTGCTGCTGCTGCTGCTGCTGCAGTCTCTACACAGTCCTGTACTGCACAAATTCTCAGAAAGGTGTGAATGCCATGCTGTGCATGGGGGTCCGTGCTGTGTTGGTGGTCCAGCATGTGGTACTGGACCACTGTGAAGAACAACAGAACTGAAAACAAATGAAAATGTCAGAAATCAAACTGCAGATTAAATGCCTGCAGCCACAAACAGAAAAGAACTGGAACCGATGCTGACAGAGAGTCTGGCACTTCGTCTTCGTCTCTGGAGGGGGGACAATTGTTTTGAAGTGATGCAGAGAAAGAAGAATTTGTTGGATTAATGGACGGATAATGTCATCAGGAACTTGTGGAATGTTCCAGAGGAAGACGTGACTGAGAAAGGCACAGATTTTGGATGTTGTTTATTTTCCTATTCTGTCAGGACATTTGGACAGATGAGTAATACTCAGGTGAGACTGAGCCTGGGACACAGTGTGATTGCAACATAGTAACAGCTACAGTCAAACTGATTCAAAGGTCTTTTTTAAAAAAATCTCCCTTCCTGACTCAGAAGATTCAGGTTTTCTCAGGCAGCAAAACTAGCGCCTTCGGAAAATATTGATACTTAAATATCTTAAATATCCACATTAAGTGTTACGTATCAATATTCGTCCAACAGTGTTTGATGTGACACTCGGAGGACACTGGGACAACAGTTGCACTGTTCAAAAGGAATTCATTACATTGTCTGTAAAGTACCGCAATATATTGTGTTGGACGTGTATTGTGATTTGAATCTTCATCACCAGATTCTTGCCAAAATCGGACCAAAACGATATACAGTAGGTATGATCTCATATTCATTCTCTAACAAAAATGAATGTAGAAAAACTATCTACCTGCTCTCCACCTGTGAGACAACCATGCACGTACTGTATTTCCATGACTATAAGGCGCACAAAAAAGTCTTAGGATTTCTTCAAAATGTGCGGCGCGATGTTTTAGAGAACACCATGAGAACGTTAAAGGGGGAAGTGTGGGCGTTGTTTTGCTACCGATCTTTTTTTAAATACACACACTTGTATGCTTGTGGGTTGTTGTTGTGAGGCGGACGTAGTAGAAAACACCATGAGAACGTTAAAGAGGGAAGTGTGGGCGTGGATTGTATATAAAACCCACGCCCTATGATCAGCTGCGCCTTATGTTTGTGCTAAATATAGTAATGGCACACATGACTGAGACTGCGCCTTTAAGTACGGTGCGCCTTATAGTCGTGAAAATACGGTACAATCTTCAGTTGAGATTCCAGGGATTGAACCCAGGACCTCATGCCTGCCCTTTACCACTGAGATACATCTCCAAGCTTGGGACCCAAAGTTTGGGGAACAGAAACAGCAGCCTATTTATTTCAGCCACAACAAACTCTCAACAAAGTTTTTCAAGGAGACCGCCTTGGAGTCACTGTGTTCCCAGACTCCCTCTGCTGTTTACCGTCTCTGGATTCACATGTTCTTCACATGAAACCACACCAATCGACAAAGAACGTCACATCACGTTCTTTTCTCTTCTGGTAAGAACCATGGAACGTGCATGGTGTGGAATCAACAGAAAAAAAGCTTCATCTGAATCAGCGGGGATTTCTCCAGAGTGATTGTCAGCTCCTGCTTCGTAATCTCACCGCGTGACACACCCGGCGCCACGATAGTATCTCCATAATGAAGAACAGAAGGACCGAGGCCGCCGGGGGCGAACACCTGGAGGCTGTCGCTCAGAACAACACGGCAGTTTAACAGTCTGGTCTCATCAAATTACTGCATCAAAACAAAGCAGGAACCACATCCCAAAAAAAAACAACTACCATCGTATCCTGTGCCCCAACCCTCACCCACGCACTCCTCCCTCGTGGCCCTCCAGGTCTGTGAAACAATCCCTCCTCCACCCTTACATTAACATACCCATGAGTGTGGGGGAGTCGAAAAGAGAGCTGTGATGACTCCAACCAGTGGAGACCCATGAATAAACATGAATTGTGAGCTGTCGATCAGTGGGAGTTAGCGGGATAATTAAGTCGAGGTGTCGGTGGGTGGAGTGATTGACTCGCTAATCAAACAGATTGTTCTGCTATGAAAACATTGAACGACTGCGACTCAAATCAACACCAACAACTTCATGAAAATGTTTGTCAACTCTCTGGAAAACACACACACACACACACAGAGTTGTTCTTACCTTTCTGTGGTGATAGCGCGGTATCTGTAGAGAACAGAGAGAACAGAAAGGAACGTGTGAGATGTTGAAACATTACGATGTTAAAAACAGTCAATGATGGCAGTGATCAACAGAGCAGCCTGGGGCAATAACTG
This sequence comes from Paraplagusia blochii, assembly GCA_016785265.1. NCBI lineage: Eukaryota > Metazoa > Chordata > Actinopteri > Pleuronectiformes > Cynoglossidae > Paraplagusia > Paraplagusia blochii. Next base: position 254,523 of record JAFBJS010005950.1, on the reverse strand, counting down.
TTGGGCCAGCGGGGGGCGTCTGTCATCTGTGTTCAAGAACTCATTCACTTCAGCATCAGTGATCATACGTATACAGGTGTGTTCAGAGGAGAGTGGTTGGAGACAAGAGTATGTGAACCATGTGTGGGCAAACGAAATTGGTCCAATAATTCGGCACAGGTGCAAGGGTTGGAGCATTGAAGTGAAAGTCATACCCACTCATTCAGGGGTAGCATTCTCTAAGACCACCACCCGAATCATGCTGTACCGTACCAGCCCCTCAAGATGGTGAGTCCACTGGAAACCAACCGCCCTAATTAGAACTTTCCCATGACAAGACATTGAGAAGATTTAGACGTCTCCTCCTCTGAAAGCGCTCCTTCTGATTTATCGAGTTTTTCAAGTTCTGATAGAGCCCCAAGTCTTGCACAAACGTCTCGGCAGCTGTGACACTATAATCAATATGGCTAAAAGACTCTAACCTACTAACACTAAAGGTCAAGGACAGGAGGTAGATGTCGCTATAGAGACCAGACATTGTTATTGTCATTTAAGCCACGCATGGGGCTAAAATGCTTTTGGCTACGCATTCTCTACGTCTGATCGTCTTAAGAAAAATGTGGGCCTGCAGCGAAAAGGGAGTTGATTCTGATGAACCCAAAATAGAACAATTTGGATTTACGCGATTTACACAAATAACCTAAACATAATTTCATTATAAGGTGACGAAATCAAGGTAGTTTTTAGGTATGAATACTTGAGAGCAGTTGTGTGAAGAATCCACAACTTGGTACCGATGTTCAGACATCACAGCACAGATAAAGAGAACGGAGGAGGGAGTGTAAATATGGCCCCCACCATAGAATGAGGGGGCATTAGTGTTTATGGATGTAGTGTGGCGTGGGATTGGAGCAGGAATTAGGCTTTAAAGACTCGGTGTTGTGAGCTGTTACAATGGATTTGGACAAACACAGAATGACTGCTTATTACATGCTCTTGCTGTCTGCTGGGCGACTGTCCATAAGCTGCGGATGTCGGTCCTAATCTGAGAGGAGACGTTGTATAATTAGTCAGTCAGAGCCGGGCTCAGTCGGCCTCGTCACCACAAGAAAATCCACGCTTCATTCCAGTTTCTGGCTGGAGCTCACACTCAGGTGTCCACCCACTTCACTTAGCTGCGGAAATTCTGCTAAAATGACTGTGTGACGATGCAAAATAAAACCAAAACAAAGTAGATTATGTAAGGAAAAATAGAGTCGTCCAATATTTTCTTCTGCTTATATCGAAATGTCCCAGTATTCTACCTTTTAGGTACAGATATCAACAAATACCGACATATGCCGCAGTTTCTCCACGAAACAAAGGCAAATATCTCAGAACCCTTTGTGATTCCAGCAAATTTGATCAAAAAATCTATCTAACCGATATCACGTAACTATGCGATAATATCGGGCAGATATCGTCTGCTCAAAACCTGATCTACGGACTAGCATCTTTTCGGAACACCTTCCATCTTAACAACTTACTCCACGAGAAGCTTTGAAATTATCTTTAATGGTAACTTTTTTGTCTAAAATTGGAAGTTGCTTTGGACCAAATTTTCTGACAAAATCACCTACAGAGTTGATCGTTACCATTAGTAGAACTTGCTTTTCAAGACAAAACATCTGCTCAAGTTCTTGGAATTTTGTAAAATAAATCACCTTTCTTTTGGCAGGTGCGACTTATACTCCAAAAAGTCAACAAAGTTCTTGAAAATTGACTTTTCAATTCAATTCCTGGAATCTTTTTTTTTACTTTGACAAGCAAAGTGAGCTTTGTAGATTTATATATAAATCTTTGAAACCAAGTACAGTACCAGTATACTGTAATACTGCATGTATCTGCATCTGGTTAGTACCAGCAGAAACTGCAGCAGTGCAGAGGAAGTTCTGCTGCCTCCACAAGATTTATCACTATTGATACATCATCACTGGAATGCGATTATGATAAATGATGAGGCCGTAGCTGTTCATCCATCAACGACACTCACTGCAGTAAAGTGTTAAGTTTAAAAGCAACCTTATGAATTTAGGACGACAAGCGACCGATGAGAGTTGACGCTAACGACGGAGAACGAACGCCAACTGTGGAGTTTGCACTTTATTTCCCGAGACTGGAACGTCATCTAGAGGAAGACAAAGACTCATTAACTCTAATTTTATACAGTCAATTGGAAGCAGGAGCCAATCACAGCGCTGATCAGACCGGATCAAGGCAGAGAATCGTTCACACTCACATTCACACCTACAGTCAATTCAGAGTGAATACTTAAAATGATCCAGTATATCTCCAACTGTGCAGGAAAAACAACACTCAACACAAAGAGATCAGTGGGTAATATCTGGGATCAAACTGTTCTTATTGTAAGGCAAGAACACAAACCACTGCTCCATATAGGGCAGTGGTTCTGGTCCATTTTCTGAACCCACCATCACCACTAGTGACCATCCGCGACCACAAAAAAACACACTTATGATGTCTTCCCATGTCCTCCCTCACTGCATCCATCAATCTCCTCCTCGCCTCCTACCTGGTAGCTCCATCTCTAGGATCATTCTTCTACCAATGTGTCCACTGTCCCTCCTCTGGACATGTCCAAACCATCTCAATCTGTCTTCTTCAGCTTTTTCTCCAAAACGTCCTTTCTGTGTTGCCCCTCTAATCACCCCATTCTTAGGAGAATGATTAAATGTCTTTACTTATTGTCCTTGACTCCTCTTTTCTCTCTCTTCTCCTCTCCTCTCCTCTCTTTCTTCTCCCTCTCACCTCCGAGTATCTTATTTCGTTCTTCATATGTCTAACATGTGTTGCAAAAACAATCAAGCTAGAATCATTGAATCCTTGAAATCAAAACCAAATCACTACATCCACTACACCAGACCTGTAAAAACTAAGGCCCGGGGGCCAGATGTGGCCGGTTTGTCTTCTTAATCTGGCCCAACAAACGGCTAAATTATATTAATAATTCATATAAATAAAACCCTTCTGACAATTCGCTGCAATGTCAGCATTTCACCAACAGAGAAGAAGCTAAAAAGCATTGTACTTTATTCTAGCCTTTATTCGTGACTTTGACACGTCATCGGTCCACCTGTGGGCTCCTGACCCATTGTCCGTGTCAAACTGTGGAACCCAACGTTGCCCGGGAGTCAAAATATTTGCCCAGGTCTGCACTTCACTGGATAAACACACCACCACCACAGTGTAAACACCACGGCCGACGCGGGGAAAGTCAAACGTAAAACGTGACGCCGGTCTCAAAGGACGACCGCACTCGCAGCTTTTAATTAGCTGAGTATTGTCTGCTCCTCTGCTGCGTACTGTGTACTGTGTACTGTGTACTGTGTACTGCGCGTTGCACAGGGGCGGCGTGCAGAGCTGCTTTCGTGCTCATTATGCTCTAATGAGTTGTCTATTAATGAAAATGGAAAGCATTTATTTTGCAAGCACAAAGGGTTCGTCTGGATTAATTACTGCACTACAGCGGCAAAATGAAAACACAAAGTGCAGCATTATTCTTGTGTGGCCCGTCAGCCATTAACCAACTGTTATCAAGCTCTGGTGCACGGAGCGACGCGGCACAGAGGAACCGCTCACACGCACCATTAGAACCCTGCAAGAACTCAGATCAGGATTCACTTAGACTTAGATATATGACGTATATATAATGCAACATATATTTATCTGTGTATGTATTTGCTCCCTCCTCAGTTTGAGAGCAGGGAAGCTGTGAATCGTTTTCCTGGGCTGCAATTGAAGGAGACAAAACATTTTATTGCCGTTATCGTCCCGACAGCAGGAGCGATTCTTCTCGCATTTCGCTTCAATCTCATTCTACCACACACGCAATTTATCACCTGGTAGGTGAGCGCGTCATTGCGGTGGAGTCATGCGAGCGCCAAAATAAAATATATTAAAAGGTCTTCTTTTTTTTTTCTTTTATCTAATTTGCTTCACATTTATACATTTTAGCAGATGGTTGAATCCAATCTAATCTTGTGGTTCCTCTGGGGATCAAACCCACGACTCACTGCCAACGCTACACTGCAGAACCATATTCTGCAATACTTCCAATATTATTTACAACTCTCTCCGTATAGGCTTTATGTGTCCATAGAAATATATTTATAGGCTTGGGAAATATATGTCTACAGTGGAACTTTCAGAAACAAGCATAATCAGTTCCAGGACCTTGAGTTACTCATATCTCGAATTATGTTTTCCTATAAAAAAACAAAAACAAATCGTCATCTTCTCCTTGTCGCCGGGTCGTAGGGGCAGCTGGCCCAACCCAAATCACATTGCACCATATTGTGAGCCTTCCTCTGGGTGGTGAGCCCACCAGAAGTTATGTGGGTCGGGACGGTGCTATGCTCAGTGGCAACCTGGCAGCTGGTGGATTCTAACCTGTAACCCTGGGGACCCACGTCTGCTTCCTAAACCACTAGGGCACCACTGCGGACATATTGGAAATAATGAGAAATATATTCAGTTCCACTTTTCTAAAAAGAAACTCTATTTTTGTTAATAACAACAGAAAAACATGGTTTTATTGGGCTGCTCCGAGAAATCAGCCACCTAGTGGCGGCATCTGTAAATAAGTCATTACTTGTATTTGAGGATGTAATTTGCTAATACATGCATGTCAAGCTGCCTGTATCTGTAGGTGCGTAAAAATATATATCTATCTCCCTGGGAGGGGGGGCAGATGTGGTCTCAGGACGTCCACTCCAGACCAAGAGCTGGACAACAGGGATGGGAACCATCGACAGATCGTCTGAGAACCCCTCACATCACCTTGTCATTTTTCAAAAATCTGACCTTTTTCCCTTTTTTTCCCGACCTGCCATCTTCACCCGTCACTCTGTTGTCCACCGCCGAAGTGGGCTGCACAAGTAGATCATCGGGGCTAACGCCATCTATCTACTGTCACCGCGCCGGGCTGAAGTGGCAGAGCTCTGGGAGTGACCTTCAGTTGGAGTGGTTCTCCATCCGTCATTCCTGCCTCCCACAGTCCAGACTGGATCAAACTTCATTCTGTCCACTCTCGCATCTCTACGTGTTTTACGGGCTTCCCAATTCCGAAGTATTTTACTTCTCATGTTGTATTTTTATTTTAGCCACACAATGATATGTTGTTAATAAAAAAAAAAAGAACTAGTATTCTCTTCCTATCGTAACATAGATTCATCCATTCAATCATCCTCGTCCTCTTATACAGGGGCACTAGTCTCCACCACTACCACCCAAAGTGAGCCCAGTGGACTTCAACCGCCCTCCTACAAACTAAAGACTAAAGGAGGAGGAGACTCAGACGACTCCTCCTCTGAAAGCGCTCAATCTGAAAGCTCTAAGTCCTGGACAAATGTCAAATTCCTCCACAGCTGTGACATTGTGATCAATATAGTTCAAACTCCCTACCCTGTGGACACTGAAGGTCAAAGAAAGAAGATAGATGGCGCTGTAGAGATCGAATTGCAACATCCGCTGTGTCATCCACAGAGTGACCTTAGTTGCGTTGTATTTTTTATTTAACTTCTAGAACTTTCTTAACCTTTAAAATGGCCACCGTGGTGGTTTCAGTAATAAAACCCATCGCTTATATCACAGTAGTGAGACACAGTAGGACAGAGGACGGAGCTGATGTCTGACCTGGGATCAGGTGGAGGGGAGGAGTTGGGATGAACAGTTCTAACCTGATATTTCCTCGTATCATAAAGAATATCTGGTTGTTCTCATTCTGAAGCTCCAAAATACTTTGATATATTGCGATATTTCCCATCAACAATACCGTATCGATACTCCTCCGTCTACGTCCATTCAACCACTAGTAAGTTCTCCGCTCCAAAATTAAATAGACTCCATAATAAACAGACAAACACCACCCTGACCACTGGAGGTCTGGACTCACCCAGCCCAGGTCACTGTTTTCCACCAGACCACAACTAGTCCTGGCCGAGGAGCGTCCCATCAGTATGGAGTAGGTGAAGCTGTAGTGAGTAAATAATTGAAAAGCAATAGCTCCTCCTGCCGCGGCGAGCAGTGTAGCCTTCTATATAAAGCCTCCACATCAATCATCTCTCACAGGGACCAGCGCCAACAATTAATTTTATAGCTTCAAAGAGCGGCCTGGAGGAGAGCGATTTTTTTTTTTATTTTATTTTCTTATAATATCACAGGGCATTTGAACGTTTTATTGGTTTTTCTTTGTGTGTAAGTTCTGACTCCTTACATCTAATTTTAATGTCTTTTCTTTCTTTTCCATTTTTACAAACACGTTAGAGGACAGTTGCTGTCTCAAGGCATTGTGTCTACGGATGTTCCCCTGGGGCAGCAGCAGGGGGCGCTGGTCTTGATTGTTTAATAAATCAGACTTTTTTAGATTAAACATTAGACACAATAAAAAAAATATGGAGTAGGTAAAAATAATTCCGTCAACGGTAACTAACATGTATATTAGCATTTGCAGAAGTGACTAAAAATGCGGGTCTCCGAAAAAAATGTCTCCAAAACAGAGACAGAAACAGAGAGTCCGAGGTTTGATTCCCACAGTGACCACAAGCTTATTGGAGGCAACCTATGTTTTACTACTTGTTACCAGAGCATTTCCTAAATTGGGATCATTGAAGTATAACATACTTTTAAGCTATAATTGATCGGCCAATCACAGATTAGATTTTTTTAAATCTAATATCTGTGGGAATTGTTGTCGGTTTTGCCAATAATCACAATCTGACACCAAGTCTACGTTTCACAAAATGAAGCGTGGAAAAACAAATGTATATGAAGGTCTCAGCCACTAGAGGGCAGCACTGCAGCTCATTTTGTTAATTATTGTCTGTGGGTGTTGATGCCAACATTCAGCCTAATATTCTACCAGGCACTTAAAAGTATTTCAGTTCCACAGGTGTAAATAAACATCTAGCCCCTAGGGGGAGCATAGCATAAAATAATTGCCTAAGTGAGCGAGTGGCAATTCACTTCCTTCACCACTAGGACACTGCTGCCCCAGTGTCCTAGGGCCTTAAGTTGATTATCTCTTATTTTTTTACGTTTTATTTAGTATATTTCTGTGGCTCGAACAAATTAATAGGTTTTTATTTCTTGAGCAGATGGACTAAGGAGCTGCTGCTGTGGAACGGAGTGAAGAACAACTGGAACCATCTCACAATCAACATGAGATCAGGTTCTCGACGATGAGACGGTCACCCTGCACTCCAGGCCTGCGGACAGACAGCGAGTCGCAGGAATCTAAGAGGGAGAATATGCACAGTGAAGACTGCTGCTGATTGGCTGTTAGGACCAGAGTCGTCCTCAGCTGTCACTGTTCTCCAGCGCTCCTGTCAAAGCAGCATCCAATTTATTCACAGCTCAGCATCAGATGGACAGAAGATGAAATGTCAACTCTGACTCCACATCTGCCGCCACGGCGAAACATTTCTGTTACGCGGCAATGACGCCATGTGATGACGGTGAGACATTTTTAATTCGGTATCACTGGACCAAGCATCGTTCAGAAGGAACGCAAACTTTTCTCCTCAGCTTCGACTCCAGCGTGGAGCTGTTTCATCGTCATCTGGGAGGAACACGTACGACCGCGGCCACGTAATCAGTCGTCCACCAGCGCTGCAGCTTGTGGTATAATAGTATTTTTGGTCATTCATTTTCAGGCTGACAGCAGCTCCAGCAGCTCCTGCTACCACCAGCCACAGAAATAAATTTAGCTTTGGACTCAGAGGCCTATCATCTTATCAGCGAGGCCTTAAATTGCCCAGTGTGTGGAAAGAATGGTGAGTCAGGAGGAGAGAGGCAACGACAAAAGACCGAAGCCCAGAGTCCGGGAGAAACTCAAGTGGTGCAATTTGTGATCTCTGGAAACTCGGGGGCTTCCTGGTGTTTTCAAGCATTTCTCCTCCTCATTGTTCGCCTGCCTTTATTCAAGATCTTCCCGCTGTGGAAGAGGTGAAGGAAATCAACGCCCTGCAGTTTCCCCTGTCCCACTCCAGTACATCTTCAGCAGTACATCACAGTCCAGTGTTGGAAGAACATTATCTCTGTTCGGACCAAGGAGAAATCTGTCATCAGAGCTAAAACAACCAGTCGTGAAAACCACAAACACAACTTTTCTGTTACAACTTCCCGCAAAAGTTAAAGCAACTTGTTTATTCTGCACTTTTACTACGTCCTATATTCAGGGATGTCCAATAATATCAGCCACATATGAGCATAATGATATGATATCAGAGAGAATAGTGTCCCCCTGACTGTAAACATAATGTGTCCTAAAAATTAATTCGGGGAAAACAGCTGTATGTGAAAGTAACAGCCACTAGATGGCGGCACTCAAGCTCATTTTATGAATATATTTTGATAATTAATGAATAGTCAAAGGTCTGCTACAGTTCATCACCTACAGTTGAACCCTATTTCCTTTTCATCTCACTCCAACCTCTGGGAACTGGACCAACTTCATTAAAAAAAAAAAAAAGAGTTATGTGAAAATAACCTTCCAGCTTTATGTTTAAGCATTTTATGCAGAACTAACTATTTCAAGGGCGTTTAGAGATTTTGATCTGCAAGAGGTGGAAGGGTCGACACATAATCAGACTGTATCGGAAAATCAAGATGGCAGCCGACAGAGGTTCTTCAAGAAATCTTCAGGACATTAACAGTCCATTATACCTCCATGATGCACGGAACAATACAGGATGCCAGGCTCGCACGGTGAGATACCCTCAAGAAAGGTCAATAACAGTGTATACCGTAAGGTGAACTCTATCATCAGATGCCTCTACAGTTTCACGCGTTACCGATAAGGAGGGAATCTCTGGACAAGTGACAGAAAAAAACCTTCCACCTAGAACGATGAAGAAAATGGACGATAAGGAATAAAGTTTCTGAATGACTTTCACCTTGGGTTCACCTTGAGGTCTACTAAGCTTTCTTGACTTGCTTAACTTTCTTCTTGCTGATCCGCTAGATCAGTACCGCCCTTTCTAAACCTACTTTCCTTCTCCACTAAGGTTTCAAAAACTCCACGGGTTCCTATAAAAATGTAAAACAGCCAACTTAAAATAACTCACAGCGCCCCCTGCCGCAGTGTTGATGTAGATACACTAAATGAATAACACTTGCAATTACTGTATGCTCAGTACCAGTGCCCCCTGCAGTCAGGCGGTAAAAGACGCCGCTGTAATTTCGTAAAAACAACCAGAAACAACAGCCGGAGAGAATCCACAGGCGACTGACTGTTGAGCAGCGAACACGTCGGATTGTTGGGTTCAGTCTGTGGAATATTTATCAGCAGGAAGCGTAGCCTGCAGAGACACCAGGCATCTCCTGCCCCAGGCCTTTTAAACGAGCCCCGCAGACCAGCTGATGCTGAAGGATGCTGATGCCTCTCTTTATTGAGGAAATGAGCAGCAGCCCCATTAGATGGAGGAGGACTTCTGAGTATACACACTAGAGGACTGGAGTAAGTACAGACGAGAGGCAGAGGTACTTCAACGATGAACTTCAGTACTGCAGATTACAGTATTTACATAAGAGTAAGCAAGGGCAGCAGGTCTCACAGCCAGATTAGATTAGATTAGATTAGCGTATTTTTTGCATCAGATTCTGAGATGCATTAAGCAACGTTTAATAGTCGGTCAGATGAGATGTTTTTTTTTTTTTTTCACAAAAGTATGAATGACTCTCATCACCGTTCACTTCCCTTCACTCCTCTTCCACAAATCCATTCATCTCCAATCTTCTCATCATCAGAGTCTGGTTGATGTTACTGAGATGTTCACAGATGATTCCAGCCTGGAGTATGAAATTTACTTCGTTAACATTACTCTGAACTGGTGGAGTTTCAGGTTCATTATTCACATACGTCCAAACAGTATTTCAGTATAATATTTGTCCACTTGATCCAATCACAGTACAGTATTTTTCTTTTATTCAATGTGAGTATAGTCCAGTAATATTTTCTCTGTCCAGTCACAGTATAGTAAGGCATTATGTTACTTATACCAATCCCAGCATAGTGGAGTATTAGTCCTCTCCAATATAGGCACAGTCCTGTATCATTCCTTTGTCCAGTCACAGTATTGTACAGCTTTAGTCCACCTGATCCAGTCACAGTACAGTAATACTCCATTCAGTGTCATCCGGTATTATGTCTTTGTCCTATCACAGTGTAGTACATTATACTCCTCTCTGTCAAAACAGAGTATAGTACAGTTTAAGTCCACCTAATCAAATTACAGTAGAGTATGATTTTTATTTTGTCTGATCACAGTATAGTCCAGTATTACTCCACTTGCTCCAGTCACAGTACAGTATTACTCTTTTGTTCAATGTAAGTATAGTCCAATATAATTCCTGTGTCCAACCACAGTACAGTACAGTATTAGTCCACTTGATCCAATCACAGTACAGTATTACTCCATTGTCCAATGTAGGCATGGTCCAGTGTCATTCCTTTGTCCAGTCACAGTATAGTCCAATATTATTTCTTTGTCCAGTCACAGTATAGTTCAATATTATTTCTTTGTCCAGTCATAGTATAGTCCAGTATTATTCCTTTGTCCAGTCACAGTATAGTCCAGTATTACTCCACATGACTCCTGACTACAGTAGCCTCAACGCTGTGACTTTGTAACTTATCAAAGTTTACTTTAACATTTTGACAGACGTCTGAGGTCAGTAAACGCAACCAGAATCAACACATGAGGTTTACGGACCATTAATGAGAAAACTTTAAGTTCTTCAGGACACATGGTCCAGAAAATCCATTATGTTGTATAAGGTTGGGTTGAGGAGGATCAGATCAAGTCAGATCAGGTCATATTATTAATCATTTGATTATATTTGAATATTTTAATATTAGATTATATCCCAAAAAAAGAATTGCAGTGAGAGAAAAGTCAAATTCCATATTTCCTTGTATTTGAGCGCATGGAAATGTCAGGTATAATAAATTAGATTAGTTTTCACTTTGTCGTCTATGAAAAAGTGAAAAGTCTGGCTATAAGACAGGAAGTAGACAGGAAGTCCAAATTTACAAAACAAAATGAAATAAAGAAAACAGCAATGGTTTCTAGGTGAGGGGGGCCAGGGGACAGGATGGGGGGACGTTCAATAAATTAAAAGTCAACACACTGGTACGCCATGTCCTTTTCCTTCACCCTAGTGTAATTACACTGCACCACGGTACAGTCTGTCAGCTGGTGGGTGACAACACCAGGAGCTGAAGACTCATTACCATCGCTGGCCTTCATGGGTATGAAACAATCAAGGAAGATGTTGGCGCTCGTGACGGAGATTGACTGCTGTGTTTAGATAGATGGGGGCGGTGGGTGTTGGGGGACAGGTTCTAATCCCAGTCTGGACCTGATGTGCCTGGCTCTGTGTTTAATGACTAGTTGAGCACCGGGGGAAGACAGGGAGAGTTTGTTTAACAGCTATTCCTGGAACCACAGCCATATGTTTGACTTGGGTCTGATGGGTTCTTCTAGGTACAGGTCCATAACTCGGCTTTTACTGCCCGCGCTGACAGGCCCGGTCCGTCACCTCTGTCAGAGCGGCTCTGCTGACAGTTTCATGCCACACTTTTAGGTGAGACATTAACCATGTGCGTTGTGTTAATGTGCTGAGGTTAAACAGAAGAAGACGAGGAGCAGATTACGACTGGAGGCAGACGTCGACGACTCCCTGTTGCTCCGAACACCAGAGGGAGCTCTAGTTTCTCATTGTAAATTGTATCTTACGTGCATTTTATTCGGGACAACAACAGCCACAGAGTTCCCTCAGTTAGTTATCACTGATCTCATCTGTCCCTGCAGCAATCAAGCCTATAAACCGCAGCCTCAGTGAGTCTTCAATGGGGCAAGAAAAACAGGATAGGTTTTTCACCCCAAGGACTCGAAGCTGATTGGATGAAAGAAGAAAAGCTTCACCTCCCAGGAGGCAGTTTTTTTGGCCTCTGAGGTGGAAAACCAACTTCAAGTTACTTCCACAAGTCCAACTGTTACGCAGTCCTCCGTCCTCTGTCTCTCTCTCTCAGTTTAACACTAGAACGAGCCAAGGGGTCATTTAATGGTTGGAGAATTTTTTGTGCAGCAAATGTTGCAGTTTGATCTCAACAGCGACATCTATCTCCTCTCCTTGATCTAAAGCCTGGAGTGTAAGTAAAGTAGAGAACTTTATTGATCATAATGTCACAGCAGAGAAGAAATTTGACGTATGTCCAAGACGTGGAGCTCTATCAGAACCTGAGCTCTAGTGTATCAGACGAAGCACTTTCAGAGGAGGAGACGTCCGACTCTCTTCATCCAATCAGCAGCAGCACCAGATCACTGTGGCTGTTGGAACTACAATAACATGAATAAAATAATATTAATATAATTGTCTTCTTTAGTTATTTTGAGGAGTTTTTAATCCAGCAGTTGTTCTAGTGTTCAACTAAATTGTTTGTCACATGGTTAATGAACCCATTTTTATCGATGTTAACAATGATATAAAATGCTTTCCTAACTACAACTTTTTTATATTGGTAAGATTTTATTATTTCTAATGGGGAAAAAACCATGGAGATACGAGCAGATGTACTTACTAAAAAAAAACATTGTTCTATATTCAGTTATTTGGGAATACTCTCCCATAGCACTCTGTAGTAATATGTAATAATACATTTCTGCATAACCTTAGTCTAACCCTAATCTGATCACCTACCCTGATGTACTAAACTAAATCCTGAACATCAGTATCTCTACGAGATGTCCCCACAACAATCAGCAAAAGTGTCCCCACAAGTATAGCTACACCAGAACAGAGACACCCCTTCAGGTATATTTGTCTGTTCAAGTGTATAAACCATCAGTTTCTCTTTCCCTTCCTTCTTCTCTCTCTCCTTGAAGGAAATTTCACTTTTCTGTTTGTGCTCGCCGCCGCTCTGTCTACTTTGGGACAGCACTGTCTGTACTGCCTGATTTGGTTTCCATAGAGACTGTGACAGAACATTTCCTCTGCTGTGATGGATTCTAAACTAAGGTAGCAGCCATGATGACACGCAGATCAACTCTGCTGACAGCGGTGATAACTTTCTCCTCCTCAGGCTGCAGCTCCATCGCCCCGCACCAGTTTTCTCATTTACATGTAAACATTTCCACCTGTGATGGATAAGAATCTCTCACTGTGAGCTGCAGAGCACAGCAGGGACGGAGGCACGGGTGGAATATCTAGTTAAAGGCAGGAGTACAGTCATTGAGCTTTCCAGAGTGTCCTCAGAATACGGACGGAAGGAGACGCACTCCTTCTTTCTGTGAATGGAGAAGTGAAGAATTCTAATCTGCAGTTTCTGCAGCGAAAGCGATAAATCCCAGCACGGATTTTCCTCCTAATTTTCCGGCAGTGGAGATTTGTAGCTCCACACACACCAAACACCGTCACAGTAACAAACACCTTCAGCACGTTTCACAGGACTCAGACAGACTGTTCCTACCTAATGGATCTGCCACCATCAGCTACCCCAGGGTCGGGCCCCACGACCAGGGTCGGGCCCTCACCAGTACCAGTATCAATACCAATGTGTCCCAATCAAACACATTGTACCATGTCCTCACATTTTAGAGATAGTGAAGGATGGGGAAGTGGGATAGGAGGCATAAGAGAGAAGCCTACATGTGGGTAGTGGGCTACATGTGGGTAGGCAGGATGAAAACATGGCCTCCAACTGAGTTAGAAGGATAGGAGGATGTGCTATGTGTGCAGGCAGGATAAGAGAGTTGGCTACATGTAGGTAGGAAGAATAAGAGAGTGGGCTACATCTGAGTAGACAGGATAAAAGAGTGGGTGACATCTGTCTAGGAAGGATAAGAGGGTGGGCTGTGTCTGGGTATTGGGCTACAAGGGGGTAGGTAGAATAAGGAAGTGGGCTACATCCGAGTAGAAAGGTAAGACAGAGGCCTATGTGTGGGTAGACAAGATAAGAGTGTGGGCTACAAGTGTGTAGGTAGGATGAGAGAGTGGGCTACCTCTGGATTGGGAAGGATAAAAAGAGGCCTCGGCGCAAATCGACAGGATAAGAGAGTGGGCCACATCTGGGTTGTGGGCTACAGGTGGAGAGGTAGGATGAGAGAGTGGGTTACATGTGAGTATTGAGGTTAAGGGAATGGTCTATGTGTGGATACACAGGCTAAGAGTGTGGGCTACATATTGTTAGATAGAATAAGAGAGTGGGCTATATCTGAGTAGGAAAGATAAGAGTGAGGCCAACATGTAGGTAGCGGGGTACATGTTGGTACACAGGATGAGTGAATGGGTTACATGCGGGTAGACAGTATACAAGAGTGGGTTACATGTGGGTAGTGGGCTACATGGGTGCAGGAAGACCAAGAGAGTGGGCTACATCTGAGTAGGAATGATACAAGAGTGGCCTATGTTTGAGTCCAAATGATATGAGGGCGGGCTACATGTGGGTAGCCAGTATAACAGAGTGGGCCACATGAGAGTAGGCAGGATAATAAGACAGTATAGTAGTATCTCTAGTATAGACTGGATACTGGACGGTTTACTTACACTAAATAAATAAATGTATAATTTAAAAAGTCACATGATGACAATGTTTACAGACGCACAAACTTTTCCAGCCATTTCAGGGTTAAACTCATCATTTTAGTCGTTCTTTTAAATTTGCTTTCAGAGCGACCGCTAACACACGAGTGGTGTACTGTGGACTGCATGTTGCTAGGCTACAAGGGACGGGCAGGTATCATTGGTGGTATGTCATACACTGGAGAAGTGAAGAAAACATCCAGACTCTCCACAGAGAGACCTACTGGGACTCGAACTGGTGATTTTTTCTTCTGTAAGGCAGAAGCATCAATAAGGCGCTCGTACAGACTGATATATCAAATCTACTCACATTCAAACAACTGAGATCACGTTCAACAAAGGTTTAACCCCCGAAAAAATGCTACGTTTCCTGAAGTTAAAGTTTTGGGATCGAACACTTACGACTCCATAAAACTGCAGCGCACGGTAACAACAACGACGACACTGCTGAACCAGTGTGGGACGTGAAAGTTTAGAGGCTGCGAGGATGGATGGCAGCCTCAGTGTCCTCTACAGTCTCCTGGTCGAGGCCACAGCGGAGTTCACCTTCATCTATCAGCAGCATCACCGCCGCCACCATAACTCATCTCCACCTACACCAGCAGATACAGAGGGTAAATGTGAAGGTGACGGGGATTAGGGAGCGGAGGAGGAGGTGACTCTGATCACCGCTGCCCCGACTTTAGGGTTTTCTTTCACCGAGAGGATACTCCTGAGGGATTACTGAAGTTCTATCTACCTATCTATCCATGTAGACCAAACGTTGCTCGGTGTCTGCCTCGTCGGTGAATCTCCGGAATCAGGATTCACGGGCACACATGACGACAGCGTGTGTCTGAGGACGGATCGATTGGATTACCCGAGGACGCGCCGTCTGTCTTTATCGCGGAGGTCCTTGTGGATTTAATTTGCTGATAAATTGATTAGGACCCCAGGCCTCCTGCTGGCGCCACCTGGCAACAATTAGACTTAAATGAAAATCAATATTGTATAAAATGTTTATCGTAGGCTATATGGTCCACGAAGGGTGGATGGAAGTGAGGGCCTTTGTACGGTAGGAGGTTAGCACAGAGCGTTGTGGGTCTCTGCCTGTGCCGTTGAGCTAAGTACTAACACAACTGGACACTGTGTTGATGCAGTGATGGCTGCTTGTTGCCGGGCTATTGAGACTGTTGCATTTAAGTACTGTGGGAACTTCAGATTGTTTCTGAAATGACCAATGATTTGACCATGAGAGGCCGTCTTGGCTGCTGAATAGGCCAGGCCTACGTAGACCGGGGGTCTCAAACTCAAATAAGTTGAGGACTGCAAATTATCCTTTCCCCAAACTTTGAAATGATTGTGCAAACTGATGTTCACTGCCAGATACCTGCAACAACTTGTTGTCTGGAGCCCATGGTTGGTCAAACATGTCGATGGTATCTGTGATCCTGTGGAAGCAAATCTTTACACCCAGGTAGAACGATCCTTTCGCTTCCCTCATTAAAACGTTCTTCTTCTTTCGGCTCATCCCATTTTTCAGGGGTTGCCACAGCGAGTCAACATTGTCAATCTCACCCTGTCCTCTGTGTCCTCTACTCTGACTCCAACTACCTCCATGTCCTCCCTCACTGCATCCATCCATCTCCTATCTCCATCTTTGTCTCCTACCTGGTAGCTCCATCTCTAGGATAATTTTTCTACCAGTGTATCCACTGTCCCTCCTCTGAACAAGTCCAAACCATCCCAATCTGTCTTCTCTAGCTTTTTCTCCAAACTTTCTGTCTGTGTTGTCCCTCTAATCACCTCATTCCTGACCCTGTCCATCCTAGTCACCTCTAACATGGACTGAAAAAAGCCTCTTGTGTCAGAAGTGAAAGAGGCAGAAAAAAAAAATCTTGCTCATCTCCCACACTCAATAGAAGCGTAAAAAAACATTCTGGGACAGTGTGCACCAGAGGAAAAAGACATTGGAGTTTGTCTCTTCATACAGTAAAAAATGGCAGAGAAATTTTCTCTAGCGCCACCTGATTTAGGATTGAGGATAGAGGGGTAATCAAAACCAAAACCTTCCACTTGGCAGGTGTAGCTCATGTATAAACTAAGTGTACACCAGTGTCGGTTCTTTACAGATGGGGTCGATGTGATGATAGATGTTTGATTGTGTGTTTGTGTATTTATGTGTGTGTCTTTGTGTGTGTGTGTGTGTCTTCCTGTCCGAGCAGGTGTTTCCCATCTCCTGAGGAGTGTTCTACATACTCTCACCTTGGGCTGTCTCTGTCCTGCCACCAAACACGGCGTAGTGGGACGACCTCGGCAGACAACTGGGGGATTCCTATTTAGCCTCAGTGACAAGGATGAAGGGAGGAGAAGATGAGGAGGTGCAGGAGGAGAAAGGGAGAGAAACAAGGAGGGACAGTAAACCAAGCCAGATGATGTTCTCAGGCTGAGTTTTTCTAAGGGAAAGACAGAGGGGGTGGGGGGAGGGCCGTACTGCAGGGACACCACAGCCCCCACCCTCCCCCAGCCAAACAATACGATGAGAGTTCACTGTCAATGTGAAACGGTGTGTTTGTGTTTCTGTCTAACTAAAGCCGGAGGCTGTATTCTGAAAACGGAGAGAGAAATATAGGAGGGCAGAATTGGCAGATGTGGGGATTGAACGTCTGCCGTCCCTGGGTCTAACGTTCAGACTCTGTCAGATGAAAGTAATGAGCAGAGCTGTGAGTGAAAGTGACTAGTGGAGCAGAAAGATGAGAGAGGAGTGGGTGGAGCTAAAACAACCACCTTCACACCTCCCTCCATCACGGCTTCTCTTTGAAATCAGCCGTGAATCCATTCTAATTAACAGGAACACGATTCTGCCAAAGGCTCTGCCTTCAATCACCTCCGATCTCTGAACGTTTCTGTTTTTCTCCATCATCGAACAAGAAATTGAAGAAACTCATTCATTTTCTACAGTCGAGTCCTTTGACTGGGGACTGGGGGACAGATTCAACAGTTGTCCAATTCATTATTGGGTCACAAATATGGTCAAGTAAGAGTGAAAATTTACTGAAATGTATTTTTTTCTTCATTCAGGATCAATGTCCCTTGACCTGAGGACAACAGACGCGACCCTCCACTACCTCGGACAAGAAACTCTGGAAAGGATGTTTCCCGTAGCCAATTTCAGTATCATCATCATCACCAAGAATTTTTTTGCTTGAAAATATGTTATACTAAACTTGTCATATGATGTGTCCAACAAACTGAATCCCATGATGTATTAAATCAGTGGTCCCAAACCACTGGGTCAGGGACCGGTACCGGTCCGTGGGTGAATTGGTGCCGGGACGCAAAGAAATAATATTTCCTTTTGACCTACGCCAGTAACAAACCAGGAATGGACCGCTTGACCCCATGAATAGAGTGGTGACAGTGAGGAGACACAGTGGACAGCACACCGGGGCAGGAAACGCCCGCAAACCGCACAGTATCTTCTGTGAGGAAGAACCCTAGCTCAGCTACAAAACGTCCGTCAGAATCACACCCCCACATATCCTAAAAACCGGATGAATCCTACAGTTCCCTGCACAAACGCACTCCAGCAGACCTTGGTTGAGACACAGGAGGCACCTGGGAAGGAGTCACCCCAACAAACCTTGGGTAGTCACACCGTGGGCTCTCAAGCCCATCACAGGGATCGGTGTAAGAAGCATTGTTTTCCTGTTCGATGGCAACATCCAAAAACCATGGCTCCACCGTATGGTCTCAAAAGTATCTGCATACATATATAACTGTTTGTCAAATACTGTGTGTAGGCAGGGGGCGTAACTGCTACAGGAAAGAGCAGGAGGTGAAGGTTTGTGCATCTATGGGATTAGGGTCTTGACATCATTCCAAACAGAGCTAAAGAGTGGAAATGGAAAGTTAATGGGGCGTGCACACACACACACACACATAGAAGCACACACACACATACACAAACACAAACCAACAAGGGTCACAGAAAGTGATCCTCGTGATTTGTTGAGTAACAAGAATGGGGGAACAACTGAGTTGGGGGGTGGGGGGTTCCAAACAAAGGAAAATAGAAATGAGACACAGTCTTGCTTCAAGATCTTGATGTAAGACCTGGGCCATGAGTTGAAATCTGAGAACTAAGGTCTGATCAGATTTTCACTTAACCCTACAAAATTTGGCATTTTTCAAACCTGATGATTGTCACGTTTTCAACCAAACCAGTTAAAGCTCATTTACAGGTTTGGATCGAGAACCAACTTTTCAATTTCCCAAAAAACAACTACAGGAAGTTTATTCAAGTCTTCAGACATGACAAAGAAGCAGGTTAGGACCAACCCCTTTTATTGACTTTCTTTCATCAAATGTTTGTATGGAACAAACCAGCCACTAGGGGGCACAAGCCAGTGTTTTTTAGTGCTGGTTGTGGGGAAGGGCACCCGGCCTAAAACTTTGGCCAAATCAAAGATGTGAGACAACAGAATGATTGAAGGAATGTTTGTATGGAACGAAGGGTGTTAGCCAAGGGTGTTAGCCAAGGTTTGTTTATGGAGATTCCTTCCTCCTGTCCATTTATCATTTGTGTTACATTGTTTCTGTTGTTCTTCTTTTCTGTAAGATGAAGAACAACAGAAAGACTATAAGGCGTCCTACTGAACCCTTCCAACACTGTCCCAAGAAAAGACCAGATGGAAGTTTAAAAATGTCGCCCCCTGTCAAATTGTGGTTTCTGAACGACAAGGAAAGAAAAGATGATGAATGGAAGGGGAAAGAAAGGAGGAAAGGATTGAAGACGAAAAGAAAGGAAAGAATGGGGGGTGGGGATGATGGAACAAAGGAATGAACAAAGGATGGTAGAAAAGAGAGAAGAGAAGGAAGAAAGGGAAAAAGAAAGGAGGGCAGGAGAAATTAAGGAAGAGGGAATGGAAAAAGAAAGAAGCGAAGAAAGGAAGGTAAGAGCACAACGTTGCACACAACCAGATGTGGCATCTGGAATTGTACCAATCACCCAAGTGAAGCAGAATGGGGGGATGGTGCGTTTCTCAGGGCACCTGAGTGGCGACATGGCAGTCGCCAGGACGTCAACCTGCCATTGCCACCGCAAGTCTGAAGACTGATTGTTGTAGTTGCAACGTCATAGTCGGTAGAACTCCAAAGACAAAGCTGATTGTGCACGAACCCCTCAACCCTTCTTCCACTCCCTCATCCATCGCTGAACACCAGGCAACAGAACAACTTCACTGAACAAAGTGACAACTGCAGAACCATGTCATCCGCCCGAGGCGTAATGTAATACCACATACTACTGTAAACGCCCCAGTTGTGCCATCTAACAGAAATGCCTTTCCCTCCAACCGAGGACATAATACGAGAAAATGTAATTTTTTTTTCTTATTCCACTCCTATTTCCATTAAAACTGACATTTCCTCTAAAATGAAACCTCCAGGGGAAACTTTAGAGCAAGGCAGCAGCAGAAGTAATAAAGATCTGTGTGTGGGTCTGAGGACCCATGTAGATTTGCGGCTGTGCCTCACATGCATGTCAGTGTGGGAGAGTGTGGTGACCTGAATGTGTGTGTGTGTGTGTGTGTAGGCAAATGTTCCTGCGCTCTGTTTCTCATTGTGTGTGTGGGTGATATAATGCCTTTAAAAAGGCATCATGGGATGGGGTCTCAGCGTATGTAGGACCCTGTGCGGGTGCCCTCTGGGCCCCAGCATCCGTCCTTCTCTTCTCCTGGATCAAAAGAATGTCATTATTCGAAATTGTCAGTAAAGAAAAAAAAAATCAATGCAATTAGGTCTGGACCTCTGCTCTGTTCTCGCCTTTAATGCACAATTTACAAAGTTTTAAATGCCATTAACACGTTCTTCCCCCCAGAGCGCCGTGTTCTTAACCCTTAACCCTCTGTGATGTGTGATTTCCTGTGAAAGGGAAATTAATTATTCCGTTTGAAATTCAGTTTTTGTTCTTGACTCCGACGTGGGGCAGGGATGCAAGACTTTGATAGAAACATCCAGGGATGACTTTGTGCTGTCTTCCTCCCACGGGGGGTAATGAATGACAGGAATGGAAATGCAACAAATATATACGCCGGGCCTCGCACTCAGACATGCACATATATTGAGACACATAATGTAATGGAGAGAGCCCAAGCAAATGGGGATGGACCTCGTGGCACTGGGAAGCATCAAAACATGTTTCTGTTAGCTCCAAGCTAGGTCAAGGATCACTGACCACTGTGGAGAATCAACTTAAATATGTGTCTAGGAATAGAGTCCCTCCCTTTGCTGTTCACCAGACCATCACAGCATCCACACAACCAACATCTCCATACAGTAGGATCAGTTACTTATTACTTTTTTGATTATTTTACTGCCGACCAGTGGTCATCAATCCGACCGACCCAACCATCCAATCCTGGCCGGGACAGGATTCCAAAATAAACATATAACAATGTTTATTGGGGCAGTTGATGGCCTAGTGGTTAAGGGAGTGGACTTGGGTCAGCAAGTCCCCAGATTCTAATCCCCCTAAATTCAAATCACTGACCATATTTTTTACTGCAGGGCTCTCAGATTTGCGGCCCGTGGACCATTTGTGGCCCATGGAGCGATATTTTTTGGCCCCGATTTTGATGTGAAAGTTAAATGTTAGCGGGGCCCGCAAGATTTATTGAAGGATTCTACTGCAAGTCAATGCTAAAAAATGGTGTAGGTTGCACTCAGTGGTAGACGCTGCTGTGGATGAATGTGAGTATTAAAAGACTTGTCTGAAGTGTTATATTACAGTCATTTTCACCATTAGTTTACATCTATTGAACATTAACTGCTAATGATGCCCTGTGGCGAAATGACAGTGGGGGCAGTGGCCCTCAACCTATTTGACGTTACCTTGACGTAGTTCTGTTCTGATCTCCATAACAAACGTCAAGACTCAACAAAGACGAACCTCTTCATTACTTTTCCTCATGTGCAAATCCAGTTCCTGACTTCTACAGCTGAGGTTCATGGTAGGGACTAATAAGAAGCACGATATCACAGCAGGGTACCGAGCAGCCGGTGTGCAACTCCACAACAGTCAGATCTTATCAAGGGCACTGACTTACAGCCTGAAGAAAAGACCTTTGTGTGAACGTTTTCCTTTACCAGAAGGTAAGCGGTTCAGGAAAACATCGCAGTAGAAAATTCTCACCAGTTTTAAATGAGATCAGCTGAAATATCAAGACGTTCAAAGCTCGAGACTCTGAGTGTCAAAGTGTAGCATTCAGCGACGGAGCTAGACCTGACAAAACAAGAGCCACAAAAAAATGTAGCGAGAAAAAATGTATCTACCAGCAAATATTTGGCCAAAAACTGTTTGATGTTAAGACCTGTCTCTGCTCAGCTTTAGGTTCCTTCACCAACCTCTCAACATGTTCATAGACTGTGCTTTCTAAAGATAGAAAAGCACAAAAAGTGTGACCTCAAACCTCCTTTATCTGACAGAATATATATCTATGTATGTACTGCATGCATTTATGTTGTGTATGAATGTACGTTCAGACGGCACAAGGCGAGACATCTCAATTTAAGACCCAGAACCTGACTTTTCAAAGGTACTTCCTCTTTACAGACCACATTCAAAAGGAAACCCACATTTTTCACACATGAAGATGCTGCACAACATTCAGTTTGTAGATACAGGCACTCGGTCACAAACTGCAGTCCTTAAATCTGTGCAACTACTTGGTCCTAATTCGCTCTTTGGCAACACGTCGTAACCTGAATCATTCGTTAACTTTTTTCTAATCTAATCAACTTTAATTCCAAACCCGGGTGAAATATTCAACCTCAAAACACACACTCACTCAGGAGAGACTTGCAAAATATGCCAAGGCGATCAAAGTGTCCACAAGAGGACAAAGTGTCCACATGTGGTTACAGAGTTCCTTCAGTGGGAGTGGTCGTCTAAGACAGTGTTCCCCAACCTTACTATCCCCAACCTGTTCCTACTATTTTCACAGACCAGTCTTTAAGTTGTGACAGATAAATACCCCATAAAAAAATAAAATTTTTTTGGTGTTCTGAAATATTTTCCTACCCATAAAATCTTCCTACCCAAATTAACTAAGTATGCACAGAACAGCGGTTTCCAGAGTGCTAGCCTATAATTTTCTCCTACCAGACGGGTATACAAAGTTAGAATATTGTATCAATGACTCGTTTTGAGTTTATTGTAGTATTGCATTATTGATGATGGAATCCTAGCCATTCTATTGGTCAGTTCTTTTGTTGATATGGGTATGGATCAAGTGGAAGTAATAGCCAGACATTATTTCTCTGCGGCCCGGCACCAAGTCACCCACGGACCGGTACCGGTCCCCAGCCCAGTGCTTGGGAACCACTGCTCTAAGATGTCTCCACAAGCATACCCAATTATGAACATACTCACTTACAGGAAATGGGGAAAAGGAACATTAAATTCCTGAGGCAATGTGATAAAAGTAGCCAAGTGTGACACTGGGAATATAATCTAGAGATGGTGTCCTACTAATGGTCCAGGTAGAAAAGTGATATATTTAGGGACATGATATGGTTTATCACCAGGAGAATATCGCCTGGGTACGACTTTTAAAGGGTCTCCTTTGGATGTTGTAAGCTAAGAATGTTTACTAAGAGCAAACTTTGGCAGCAACACCAGCTGACGGCAGATGGTTAACAGAAACACAGAGCTGGATGCAGATTTATTCATGTGAAGATAAATGCTTTATAATTTATGACCACATGTTCTTTAGAAGAGCGTGAATTAATGCTCTTGGGCATTCGCTAAACTAAGCTACTAAACTTTGCCTTCAGCATTTATCACACACATACATAGATTTTAATTAAAGTCTGCGCCTTAATAAAACTAATTTGATGCAAGAAATGAAAGAAAGTGAAGACGCGGCAAAGAAATGAATCCATTAGAAGGGAGAGGGAAACAGAATGAAAAATGAAGGAGTCACGTTGCGAGGGTTGGGGGAGGGTTTGTGATTTTAGGGATCAGGTCATACAGCGAGCGCTTAATGAAAGAAAAAGAATAAAAGTGGAATAAAAGGTCAGGTAATTATAGGCGACTCAGACGAACGCAAGTGGAAGTTGTTAACTGACAACTGTCCGTCTGTAGGGTGTAGCTCATCATGTAAGGTATGGCACATCATGAGGTACCATAGGCCGGTGTTCCCCAACCCCTTGATAAAACGAAATTTCCGGTGTTCTGAAATATTCTCCTACCTATAAAATCTTCCTACCCAAATTAACTGTGCTTGGGCACAATTAGGATTTCTCAAGTGTACCCAGCCCATAATTTTCTGCTACCAGACCGGAATGAAAAGTTACAGTTTATTGTTGTTGTCTTCACTGAGAAAATATCAAGTGATCAAGTGGAAGTAATAGCCAGATGGGGACAAAAGGAAACACTATTCTCAGCTGCCCGGCACCAATTCACCCATGGACCGGTACTGGTCCCTGGGCCAGTGGTTTGGGACCACTGCCATAGAACATAGAACACAGAACCTTCCTGGACAGCCGTACTGCAGACTAAAACTAGCATCCCTTGAGTAGTTGTTAGACATTGAAAGGTTACTGTGCCAAAGGATACGAACGGTTTCATAGTGAAGCGTTACCAAGATGGCGACTTTTAAGAACTTAGGAAACTGATGACCAGGACTTGGTGACTATAAAAAAGGAAATGATACGTAATGAAAGACTAAAATGGTCGGTGGTTTGAGAACCTTTAATATCAACTTTTGAAGGGGTGAGGGATTTAGAAGGTCCTTCCCTAGCATCACACAGTGGGGCGTGGACCTGATGGGTGTCGACAACTTGGCAGACTTAGATGTCAGGTTGCTGAGGTTCCTGGCATCCTGACAGCAGCCTTTATGGTAAGAAGGTTTGGGCGGTTGCTGAAACACCTGAGGCTGTTCTCACAGATGTTTTGCTAGAAACCAAGGCCACTGGGGCATCGTAGGCAGCTGTTTGGCTGAGGAAGTTGGACCTGTGTCCAGCAGCCGGGACCCAGTACACAAGAAACAATGCAGGACAAATATTTTCCAGAACATTCCAGGGGGACAGTGAGTTTCGAGGTAAGTCGTGGTTGGAAGATGGTGAAGCCAGTAGTTTAGAGTAATGGTTTGGTAAAGTATAAAATAAATCGATGGATGGACAAAGAAGCACGATACTTCACAAAACATTCGACAAAGATCTTTCAAAGTCTTTCACAAAAATGAAAGAAACAATCTAGAATTCCTTTTTTTTCGTTTTAAATGAGATCCTAATACTTTTCCTCTATTCCGATAGAAAACAAAGCTCCACAATCAATGCTCACATTTTCTCTCTTCTCTATCTTTCATTTTCCAAACACGATTTCTCTGACACGTAATGTAATCATGGAAAAGGTTACGTCTCTAAAACGGAGCAATCATATTAGCCACTAATGGATACATAAAATCAAGAGCTCGTAGGTGATGATTAATCAACTCCTGAAATGCACTGGGTTTAAATCAGTTTAGACTAAATGAATCCCCAACCAGCCACTGTTCTCCTCCTCAGGGCAATTTAGTGAGAAAATACAATTACAGCCCCAGAGTTACACCTCACCAGTTCATCTCGCCCATCTTCCTCCAGTCAGCTAAACCCTCGCTGCGTGACTCACGATGCATCTTAGTCAGCCCTACAGCTCAGTTTGATGACATGATTAGAAAAAGAAAAACAACTCCCGCTGGAATATTTAAAGCTCAGTATGCGCAGTAATCTGTCCTCCTCTAAGTAGATATTATTCTGTTCGGAGGTGTTTTCTCCCGCCCGCACCTTGTCACTCTCCCTGAAACACAACTCCGGGGCTATGGTGGGAAAGACTCTGCGGTGGACATTTTATAAATAAAGCCCAAGTTCAGGGCTCAGGGGTTAGGGCTGAGGTGTTTTCAGCGAATCTAGCGACGTAGAAAACACCATAGGTACAATGTTTTTATCCATCATCCACCCTTCTTCATATGCTTATCCAGACCCGGGTTGCGGAGGCAACAGTCAAACACGGGTTGCCCAGATTTCCCCTTCACTTAGCCTCTTTCTCCTAGGAGGGATCCCGAGATTTTCACAGCACCTTAGTCGCTCCAGCGTGTCCTGAGTCTTCTTCTGGGTCTCCTCCCAGGACATGAGCCACTCCTGGGGAAGATTTCTGGGCGGTATATGATGTAAATGCCCAATCCGCCGCAACTGACTCTGGATATGTAGGAACAGCGGCTCTACTCTTGAGCTGATCACCCGAGCTCTTTGAGAGCGCCTTAAGTTATATCCGGTGTTTGCAATGTATTAAAAAGGAATTCCCTTTATAAATGGTGAAAGGCAGATGTCAACTTTCGAAGCCCATCACTTTGAGAATCGAGATCCAGATTCACAGTAGTTCCTCTCTACGGCCTCTCTTACAGTTCAGAATGTTAACAAGACCCTGTGATTCCGCAGACGCATTTAAGAGACAACGTGATCGTGTGAGGACGGAGGTTAAGAGAGATCGTAGCGAGTGCATTTTTTGTCAATTTGCATGTTCTTTGTACTTATTAATCATAAATTCCCGGCTCAACGAGAGTTAAGATAAGAACCATTAAAAAGTCTGATTGATACCAAAGCAAAACTGACCGTCCCTGACTGTGTGGACCAGCAGGAGCAAGGATTTACTAACGGATTACAGAGGGAGCGCTGCAGTAGTTAGTAGATCCCAGGCCAAAAGAGTGTGGACGCCCCTGGTTTGGATTGTATACGTGGATGACTACCATGTAAACAATGACAAATTTACAGCTGGTCAGTTAATTTTGTCCAGAGGTGTTGGACTCCCAGAGTTCATCGTTCCTGTTTCTTTAAATGCTGGTCGGTGTAAACACCTTGACTATTTTCCGGCTGCTGTTTACTCTGTCAAAGTTGCTGCGATGGGAGAGTCTGTGCCGGAACGTGTTACTCATTCTGTCAGTCTGGGTTCCGTTCTCTCAGACGACCAGGGAGCGGGACAAATCCACTCAGAGAAACAAATGGTTCTCCTGTCGAGGCTGTGAAGTGGCCATAAAGAGAACAACGGGCCGAGTGAGACGTAAGACATTAAAGAGGAGAGAGGCGGAAGGTGAGGAGAGTGAGTGGGCGAGAGCAAGTCCATATGTCACTGGGACTTGGTCCAGGGAGGACATTTTTACACCAAGTACCACTTCCAAAAATATTTGTCTCTCCAAGTACCATCAGGATCAGCACCAATAAGGTACAGAGGCACTGAGACCAGCATAGCAGGACGGGATTGAATCATTTTACATGATTATTAGCAGTGGTCCCCAACCACTGGGCAGGGGACCAGTACCGGTCCGTGGGTGAACTGGTGCTGGGCCACAGAGAAATAATGTTTCCTTTTGGCGCCATCTGTCTATTACTTACTTGATCCATACCCATATCAACAAAAGAACTGAACAAGATTCTAACTTTTTATACCAGTCTGGTAGGAGAAAATTATAGGCTGTGTGCACTTGGGAAACCCTTGTTGTGCTAATGCAGTTAATTTTGGTAGGAAGATTTTATAGGTAGGAAAATATTTCAGAACACTTGAAATTTTACTCTATTAAGGGGTGTTTATCTGCCACAACTTAACCACCGGTCTGAGAAAATAGTTTGAGACATTTAACCGGTCCATGGCACAAAAAAGTTGGGGAACAGTACTATATGGTACTGATCATGGTACACAAAGAACCACTGCACCTTTTCTTAATTTCTCGTGGACACTGAAGACCTGCTCCATTGGTCTTTAGTTCTGTCCCTCACTCTTTTACAATTATCTTTAACTTTTTTCTAGCGCCACCTGCTGCATTCATCTGCTCCCTCTTCAAAGTAAAGACTCTCCATGTGTAAATGTTGATTTTTTTTAGATTTCTTCTGCTGAATATTGTCAAGCTGGTCCACAGTTTGTGCGGTGAGTGCAGATGCTGAGGACGGATCAAGAAAACCTGATGACTCACTTCCTCAGCGCCTTAAAATACAATAATAAGATCACAACAGTGGACTGAGGAGGATTCTGCTGCAGGTGGCAGGACTGCTCCAATCCTGGTCAGTATTTCTACACCTTAATCTGGGGCTTTCTGTAGATATATGAGAATTCATATATTCCGCTCTCTTTGGTGATATTAACATAGTGACGGCAAAGACGGAGGCAGAGACTCGGAGAGACAGAGACAGAGAATGAAAGACAGAGGGACAGACAGGGAGACAAAAACAGAAAATCCTAACAAACCTTAAATGACTCTGACATCAACATTGTTACAAATGTTACCATTTATAGATTGATACCAGTGTTACTGCTGTTACAGCTGCTGCCATTGTGAGCACTGATAACAATGTTACTATACGTACGGTAACACAGTTACAGTAACCACTGTTACCACTGATACCCTTACCACTGCTACCATTGTTACCACTGTTGCGATTACCAATGCTACAGTTACCCGCACTGCTAACATTGTTACCTCTGCTAACACTGTTACCACTATTACTGTTATCAATGTTACAGTTACCAGTGTTGCCACTAGTACTATTATACCTGTTACCATTTTATCACTGCTGCTATTGTAAGGACTGTTACCGCTGTTACAGTTACCACTCTTACCACAGCTACCATTACCACTGATATCACTGTGACCACTGTTACCATTATTACTGTTACCATTTCTATCACTGCTACTATTGTAAGCACTGATACCACTGTTAGTATTCGCACTGATATCACGGTTACAGTAACCACTGGTAGCACTGATACACCTACTACTGTTACTGTTACCACTGTTACAATTGCCACTGCAACAGTTGTCCACACTGCTTACATTGTTACCACTGATTACACTGTTACCACTAGTACTGTTACCAATGTTACTGTTACCATTGATACAATTATTACTGTTACCATTTCACCACTGCTGCTATAGTAAGGAATGTTACCACTGCTGCAGTTGTTCGCACTGCTTATATTGTTACCACAGATAATATTGTGACCACTGTTACTGTTACCACTGAAACCATTATTACTGTTACTATTTCTATCACTGCTACTATTGTAAGGACAGTTACATTTCTCACAGAAAGCAATTTTACCATGGCAACCATTGTAACCACTGCTTCCACTGTTGCCACTGTTACAGTTGCCCATGTTACAGTTATTGCCACTGCTTACATTGTTACCACTGTTACTGCTTCCAATGATGACATCGGCTGCTTCTTAGTTCATGGTCAACATTAGACTTTGTTAAATAAACAGGAAACCATATAAAAAAAAACTAAAATCCATAATGAGTTGATGAAGTGAATATGAAAAGTGAAAACATCATCCCTGCTAATGACCGGACTAATTCCTGTCTGCTGTCCTCTGGTGGAGCGTGGCTGAACACCAGTAAACAAATTCACCAGCTGCTGGTGTGAATCCTCTCCCACATTAGGAAGTGCATTTTAATATTCAATAATTGGACTCTCATTAGGAGGGTAATAAAGTCAGAGCTAATGCAGCACCACTCAACAGTGGTGACGGAACTCTTCTCTGATTGGACGCTGCTGTTCCAGTCTGTTATCAGCAAAACTCCAGACCCTGGTTTGGACTATTAGCATTAACAACCAGGTGAAAGGACTGGTCGCTGCTGTCATAGCCTTTACAGAAAAATAAAATTTTCTTTGAGAAGGTCCTGACAGGACCACGAAAACTATGTTCAACCCGATGTTTGTACCTGTGCTTTCCACCACACATTTTTTATATTATTATATTATTTTTAGTCCATATTATTTTAAATTGCATTATTATATGATTTATATGTTAATATTTTTTTCTGTTTTATTAGATATTTAAAAAAATGGAATAATGATAATATTGCTGTTATATATTGCAGGCAAGAAAACATTTTACAGAAATATTGCTGTGAATATAAAATAAAAAAAAGGTGAAAAGGTCAGTTACAAAAAATGTTGTCAACATATTTTATACATTTGTTATTGCATAAATTGTTGCCGTGGATCTGATACTGTAAATGTTGAGGATAAAATAAATATTTGTACATTTGTATCTGTGCTGCGGCTGCAGCGTAGAATAAACAGGACCCAGATCAGCCTCAGCCTCAGCCTCAGCCTCATCTCCAGGTTTCTCCTCCACTCACGTACATCTCCCCTCATTATCATCTAATCTGAATTCAATAGTTGAATTTGACAGAACTGACAATTTCCTAATTAGTATTACATCCTCCTCATCCCTCAAAGAAAACACTGATTTATTCAAGCGCGTTTCCTTTCTCCTTCTCTCCTTCCTGCCTGTTCTCCGTCCTCTTTCTGCTTCCACGAAATCCCTTGTGTGTGTGTGTGTGTGTGTGTGTGTGTGTGTGTGTTTATTCTCTCCAGTAATGACTGAAAAACAGTAATGAATCAGCAATAATGGACTTGAAAATGAAAGAAAAACAACCGCAGTTCAAGACTAAAACTAAAGACATATAGACATATATTTACATATATATAAATATATATATATATCAAGTATAGATATATACATTATATATGTTCATATATGTACACATTTATACACAAATATGTACAAATGTTTCATGTATACACATATACAATATATGTACATATATGTATGCATATATACACATATTTTTTCATGTTTGCAAATATACAGTAAATATGTACATATACGTATATATTTGTATGTAAACATATATACAGTATATATGTACATATGTAAACATTTGTGTATATTTGTCTATGTTTTTTCTTTCAGTCTTCAGACTAATAATGTTTTTCTTTTATTTTGTAAAGTCCATTATATCCTGATTGATTATAATAAAGAATAAACACACACACAATCACAAGGGTTGGGAAGCAGAAAGAGGAAGGAGGACGGATGTCCCCTGGTCCAACAAAAATGACATGAATCAGCATTTTTCTCACTCACTTATATAAATACTGTACTACCCACTGATTGTTAGAAGTGAGGAGACCTCCTGGAAGAAGTGGTGAGATGTTTTCAAGGAAGACATAATCTCCTTAGTTGCCTAAAAACACACAGAGGTCAAAGTGATCAATGTAGATCAAGCGCAGTAAATGTTTGATCTCTATAGCGACATCTATCTCCTTTAGAGAGTCTTACACAGTCTTTGAACTATATTTATCAAAATGTCACAGCTGAGGAGAAATTTGACATTTATCTAAACCTTGGACCTTTCAGAATCTGAGCTCTGGTGATTCAAATGGAGCGCTTTCAGAGGAGGAGACGTTTTAGTTTGCTCAGTTGTTCTACAAGTTTAAAAAATCGCTACGGTCCAAAAAAAAAAAATCTTATTCACTATGTGTTCCTCACTCTGTCCACAACATGTGAGTCCACAAGAAGTTATCTTGGTCGCAGTGGTGGTAGAGCACCTCAGAGCTCAGAGGACCTCAGTGGGAACCTGGCAGCTGGGGGGTTCGAGCCTGAAGCCTTGGGAACCCAAGGCTGCATCCTTAACCACCAGGCCACCACTGCTGATAATTGAATTCATTAATAGTCTATTCCTGGGGCTGGAAACAACAATTTAGTTTTTACGTTTTTTTTTTCTAATTGGGAAAATGGAATGGAGATACCAGCAGTTGCTGCTGGTACCCTGAAGAACCTCTGAGAATGATGCCACCTTCCCTTCCCAAACACACACTCCTGTTTCTGTAAGGTAAGATCTCTATCCACTGCCCCCCTGTCCCTGTGGACCATGTGTTGATCTAATCTGGAACGATAATTGGGAACTGGTTCCAGGTTCCCACACGCACTAAACGAATGGTTCCACGAGGCGTCCAAACACCGACACACACTGTCTTTCACAGAGTCAACACTCACGCACCACAGCAGGACAAACAGCACATGTTCCCACAGTTCTTTGCGTGGGCCGTGTCTCTGCAGGAGCTAACGCTGGAAATATAAACTATGCTAATTGAGGACATGTCAAAATATTTAGAGAGAATGCAAATTGTAGAAACGAATGAGTGTGTCAGGCAATTTATTCCAGGGTGTGCAGAACCCCCCGCTCCCCACTTCCCCAGTCCTCCCCCACGTTCTGTCTCTTCGCTTATTGTTACCTAAGGAGCTGTTTAGCTGAATAACCATTAGCATACCACATTAGCATATTCTATTGCCTCATTACCTGCTTCTTATGCCAGAGCTGGAACAAATGTGAAATATGGAAGTGAGGTTGGAGCGACGGACGGATTGTCACAGATTTACCTTCGGCTGCAGCCTCGTAAATCCACGGTACAGTTTTAGTACCGATGGTAATGATGTCGATGGAATAACGGCCTCGGTGCGACTGAATAAAAACCACAGCGTGGAGTCATGTTAATAAATCCTTTGGTCTCCCATAGATGGCACTCTTGAGTCAGTCAGAGTACATCACTGTGACTGTGGCAATTAGTGGCAATTGAACAGCCATTGGAGTTCCCTAACGTTGACGTATAAGTAAAGTTTGTTTGGCACAACATTTGTGAGAATCGTTTTTTTAGTTTTTACTCTGATGAAAGTTGTGAGACTAGCCATGATGGATGGATTAGAGACAGTAGGAATAGACAGAAGACAGGAGATAGAGCTGTAGGTGGAGGAGTTAAAGATGCTGAGGTTCTCTTTAGGAGAGACAAGGATGGACAGGATCAGGAATGAGGTGATTAGAGGGACAACACAGACAGGAAGGTTTGGAGACAAAGCAAGAGAAGACAAATTGAGAGATTGATGGATGCGATGATGGAGGTAGTTGGAGTTAGTGTAGAAGATACAGAGGACAGGGGAGGACGGAAATTGTCGCTGTGGTAATCCCAAAAAAAGGGACATGACGAAAAAAAAGCAGAAGACTGTTTAAATTGTTCAATTGTTGGTAAACTCTTCAGGATGAGCAGCTGGATATAAGAATATACGCCACTAGATGGCAGCATTGTAGCTCATTTACTGTAAATGAGCAGATTGCAAGCAAAACATCCTGTCCAGAGCAGCTTCTGTACCAGAAAAAAAACAACAACAGATCACAACAGAGTTGCGTTAGAGGATGACATCATCAGCTGTGTCTGTCTAACGCCACCTGATGGATGACTGGTGTAAAATACAATTGGATTTACTTCACGTGCTGTTTGTAAATGACACAATATAATTTATTGGGTCTACCAGTCTGCAGGAAGGTTTCTGGAATAAGACAACCGGGAAAAGCGCAAATCTTTTCTTCTTCTGCTTTATTTCCCAGCTCTTTGTCGGAGCGAGGCTGACAGTTTGGTGTGACAGCTGATGTTACACTCTGACGCTGGTAATTCATGAACAAAGAAGGAGGAAAAGTGTTTCTAAATCTGATGACAAATAAAACCACGATACAGTGACACTGGATTTTTAAGTTAGAAAACAATTTCAAATGACTCGAAATGTCTTCATTTCATCAACTATGTTTTAAGGCTTTCAGCAAAAAAAAAATGAAAAATATAAATAATGAATAAAGAACCAGAGCCAGAACTTTTACTCTCCACCAGGCAAAGTAAAATTTCTTATATTATATTCATATATGTCAATGTAACCATTTCTAGGCGCGCCAAATGCTGTTCCGTCTCTCCTGACGTCACCGTTATACACAGCATTAACAGCTAACACCAGATGATTGACAGTCTGTTTTTTTTAACACTAGAACAACCGCAATGGTCATTTTGACCATATTGGAATTTACATAAGAAAATAACTTTGTCATAAAAAAACCCACAACGCCATCCCTTCATGACTCTTTCTAAATTTGTTCAGACTTAAACAGTTAAAAGGGGAGTGTCTTAGTTAAAAGGGGAGTGTCTTAGTGGCTGATACTGAACAAATTAGAAAGAGGAGAGATTTTGTCCGAGCCACGGAGCTCTGTCGGAACCGACCGTCTGATTTCAGAGGAAAAATACAGAGTTACATGACTACAAACAAGTGAAGTCATCAAAGAATGTAACCCTGACTCAGGAGAATACTACCATTACAACATGGTTATGTTTATGTAACATATAGGACTTGGCTGGAATAGATACACGTCGCCTTGTTTGCTCATACGCTTAATTCAAGCAAGAAAACAGCGCAGAACATTCAGCGAAGCTACAGTAGCTCCAACAGTAGCAAACAACAAACCTCAGTCTGTGTCAAATAAGAAAGAAATCTAATCAAACCAAACCTCTGTCTCCTGCATGAGTTAATAGTTTTATTGTGTGTTGCAAAGGACAGGGGGAGATGGAAAATGTTGACTCGCTGTGGAGACACCTGAGAAAAGGACAAGCCAAAAGAAGAAGAGTAAGAGAGACAAGGGTGGACTGGTTTAGGAATGAGGTGATTAGAGGGACAACACAGACAGAAAGATTTGGAGACAAAGCTAGAGAAGACAGATTGAGATGGTTTGGACAAGTTCAGAGGAGGGACAGTGGATACACAATGGTAGAAGAATGATCCTAGAGATGGAGCTACCAGGTAGGAGACAAAGAGGAGATTGATGGATGCAGTGAGGGAGGACATGGAGGTAGTTGGAGTCAGAGTAGAAGATGGAGAGGACAGGGGGAGATGGACAATGTGGACTCACTGTGGAAACACTTGAAAGATGGACAAGCCGAAAGAAGAAGAAGAAGAGACGTGAGACAAAACTGTATTGACTGCTTGTCAAAAAAATAAAACTGCATACATCCTTTCTTGGATGTGTCTAAGAAAGAAGGCGCTGAACTGATTTGCTGCAGGACCAGGACAACACGTGTGGATGAACATGAAGAACCCGTTGCAGCACAGATGCCTTAAATGACAAACGAAGATCTCACCTGCAGCCAGGAAGGTCCAGCCTTTCTGTGGGATGAACATTGCTCGAGGATGAACGGTCACCACCTCCTCCTCCTTTCCTGTGGGGACCAGACAGGAGCCCTGAGGAACACCTTCAATTTCTCCAAAATATCGTACGATTTAACCTTTAAGACTGCAGATGTGGGCTGGACAGAAAGGGTTAAACCCGAGTAAGTGATGAGGCTTCAGCGTTAACAGCAAATCAGAATCCAATCAGGATCAATTTGTCACTGCACTTTACAACAACTGGGCTCCGTCAGAGTGAAACATCACATCCTGTGTCAGCACAGTGAAAATCCCGCCTCAGCACCACACACAGAGTAATCAGAGGTGTTTACAGTTACAAATGCTGCCCCCAAGGCAGGAGAACACGGCCGATAAGGAGATGACACAGGGAAAGAGAGGAGTGCTGGCTGAGGAAAAAAACAGGATTTGATGACAGCTGAGGGAGCGCTGGGAATCCAAGTAAATGAGGAGCAATGTGTGCTGATGCTAGCGCCCGTGAATCAGAGGGAGAGCGAGACAAAGAGAGTAAAAGTCAGAAATAGAGCCGTGAGCTTCTCTGCAGGATTAGCTCAAAAATACCAGCCTTGTTAAAGAGCACAGTTAGATGAACTTCTCATCATCGTGGGTTCACCTCCTGGGCAAGATCCCATCACAGTTAGGGGGGGTTAGCTCCTCCCAGTGGACTGAGAGAGTGTGATGTGGGCTGGACCAAGATGGAACCTGAATGGAACTGGTTCATATTGAAAGAAAACTAAAATCTAATTTCTTAATAAAGCAAAAATACAGAAGGAACAATCGTTCATTGTGGCCTCAAATTCCAGGGAGTCTGAATGGACAAGCAGCAGCAGGTTGGGGTGATAAAGTACAGTGAAGGAACACACTGGTGTTCAGAGTGGGTGGAGAAGGTTGTAGGTGGCAGGTTTGAAAAAAGGACGTGTAGGTAATTTAGATTTTAGAGACATTGTTCTAGATCAGGGATGTCCAAACCGTTCCACAAAGGACCAACCAATCAGCAGCACACCTGAGTTGTCAAGTTTAACCAACAGCTGATTGGTCGAACTATGTGCTTTCGGTTGGTTGGAACAAAAACCACATCCGCCCTTGGTGGAACAGTTTGAACATGCCTGTTCTAGAACAGATGTGTCAAACTCAAGGCCCGGGGGCCAAATCCGGCACGCAAAATCATTTGGCATCTCACAATTTGTCAATATGGTCTTTAAAACAGAGCTGTGAATCTAATATAATCCCAATATATTTATACTTATTGACAATTTTTTACCAGATTGTCTCACAGGACATTGTTTTGTAATACAGTGACCCATCGCTATAACGCGGTTTAGCTACTATACGGATTTGTATCGTGCATTGTGTTCTGCATTGTGATTGGCTAAAAAGTCACTCCGCTTCTTCTCTACCTGTGCGTCAATAACGTTGCAGTTTAATATGTACACGTACGTAAACAGGTTGTCAAATTTACATGACGTA
This sequence comes from Paraplagusia blochii, assembly GCA_016785265.1. Taxonomy (NCBI): domain Eukaryota; kingdom Metazoa; phylum Chordata; class Actinopteri; order Pleuronectiformes; family Cynoglossidae; genus Paraplagusia; species Paraplagusia blochii. The sequence goes on along the minus strand of JAFBJS010005950.1, from coordinate 218,576 downwards.
CGTGAAAATTCTCTTGCAATTTCGTGTTTCTCTAAAACCCCCAATGTCGACAAAACACTCTGGAGCGACAAAAGCACCTGCAGCAGGGCCCAAAAGGCAGCGGAAGATGTTATCTACTTCTGGACATGCTAAGGGAAGTTAAAAGCTATACGGCCGTAGGTTAGCATTACGGAATTAATGAATCTTCCGTTTGTTCCATAAAGAAGGAAGAAAAAAACATAAGGACGACGGCTCACCCACTCCCCCTCGAGAGAACACATCAACCCTGTACTCCGAAAACTTCACTGGCTCCCCATCAAACAAAGAACACACTTCAAGATCCTGCTTTTAACCTTCAAGGCCTGAAACAACCCAGCACCCCCTTACCTGTCGGAACTCCTCCACTGCCGCGCCCCCACACGACGACTACGTTCTGCCGACGCCAACCTCCTCAAACCCACCATTAAAACCAAATACAAAAAAAATTGGAGACAAAGCCGTCGCCATTGCTGCCCCCACCGTCTGGAATTCCCTACCCCTCGCCATCCGCAACTCAGACACTCTATCCTCCTTCAAAAGCCATCTAAAGACTCATTTGTTTAACACTGCATATCATAATTGACCTCCCCGCCAACTCCCAATGTCTTTGTATGTATGTATGGGTGTGTGTGTAACTTATCATGTGAAGCGTCTTTGAGTAACATGAAAAGCGCTATATAAAACTGATGCATTATTATTATTATAATAATTGTAAAAACAAAAAATAATGGTTTCTACTTCACGGATTTTGCCCATCACTTTTTGGAACGTGACCCCAGCCAAAAACAAGGGCTTACTGTATAACGAGCGATAGATTCCGCTATTGCCTTGGACTTTGCTGAGTTATTGCCGAACTGCGGTTGGAAAAACGTGCCCCCCTTAGTATCGCACTGCGCCCCCCAGGGGGCCCGCCCCACACTTTAAGAGGCACTGCTGTATAGTATTCCATTTACAACCGGCCCTTCAAGAAAACTTTGTTCATGATGTGACCCACTGGTAAAAATGACTTGGACACGTTTGTTCTGCAAAAACACACAAAGATCAAGACGCTTCACCACAACACAGTCGGTCAATGACTGTTTAATGATGACGTGAAGTGTCCAACCTGAGTGACACATGGGTTGAAGCTGGAGGTGGGGTTCCACAAGTGTAGAAGAATGTGAAGTTGTAGACTTTCTGAAAGTGTTTTTTTACTGCACTGTCAAAGTTCTGTGATAAAAAAAAGGAATCTTAAATCTCGTTATGTCTTAAAAATAACCTGAGGTTATTGGTTGGACAGGATTTCACATGGAAACATCTGGAGCTGCCAGGATGAAGATGATGAAATGAATGAACAGAAAGACAGAAGGAGATGATGGAAGATAATAAAACTAATTTGACTAAATCTGATCATATTGATGATGCAGTTTGAGCCAATTTAACTGAACGCGTTGTGATTGCAGCAGATGTTACACCATAACGAGCCAGACCTTCTTCTTACCGTCTCTCTACTAAGAACTAAACTAGTAGCTACAACATTCGTAGAACAGGGACGGCTCAAGATCATTCAAACTGAAGCTTAGAATTTGAAGTTTCCAACAATTTACAAAGTTTTTGGAGCTGGAGACCTGCAGTAGGACGAGGCAGGAATGAAAAGTTGTAAACTTTACCGTGGACGTATTGCTTCTTTGTGACCTGGAGGGACTGCCTGGGCAGGGCCTGGAAGTTCTGGATCAGTGGAAAAAACACAACATGGCGGTCAGTAAAGAAATTTGTGCAAGGTTTCTGGTAAAAGATGATTCATGTGAACAAAGTTCCATTTACACAAAAAAAATCCACCTGAAAACGAGGAATTTCCACCGAGGAATCTGTTAAATTCACTCTGACTCACTGAGAAAACTGACTCTTAGACTCAGCACTTTTTTTGAGTCCCTGCTAATCCCACTGTATTGACACACACACACACACACACACACACACACACACACACAAGCTTTGTGAAAATGCTTTGAAGACAGTGTTGAGACAGACAGTGTTTTTCTCTATTGCAGTGGAAACCAAACCTGTTGCAAAGTGGAGCAAATGAAATGACTTCGATTTGATTTGATTCTCGTTAAGGAAATAATAATTTTAAAAAATGACCTGTGTTTGATCTTTACTGTGGTAAAAAGAGCAGATGTGACTCGGAAACAGTGGTTTTTATCGGCAAAAATGACGCTTAGCCTTACGCTGGACAAGTATGCTGCCATCTTGTGGTGAAATACAAAATTGCTTTTTTTGTAACAATGTTTTATCCAAAAAGGGTTCAGTTCTCAGCTACTGGACTTATTCTTGGAGTTGAAAGACGTTTCATTCCTCATCTGAGGAACTTCATCAGTTTCTGGTTGATGTCAGATGTTCTCCTTACATCCTCAATGAAACGTCTTTTAACTCCAAGAAGACGTCCAGTTGCCGACAACTAAACCCTTTGTGGAAATCATGAACTGAATGAATGAGAATCTTCTGTGTATTATTTAACGTGAACAAACATGCTGACAGTGCTCTGGTCTACTGCCATCTTCTGGTAAATTATAAAATTTCTTTTTTGTACATGTATTTCTTAATATAAGATAATGTACTAAAGCTTATAGGTCTACTGCCATCTTCTGGTGAAATAAAAAATTGCCTTTTTGTACCAGGATATTCTTTCATTGGGTAACCATGGTGGTAGGAGACAGGTCTACTGCCATCTTCTGTTGAAATATAAAATTGCCTTATTGTACTGGTGTATTCTTTAATGCAGGCAACCATACCAGCAGGACACTACCTCACTACTGCCACCTTTTGATGATATATAAAGTTACTTTTATTGTATACTGTATGTATTCCTTAATGTAAGCAACTGCCATAAAGGGCTATAGGTCTACTGCCACCTTCTGGTGTAAAATCTGGCCTCGTGTGCGAAAGAGTGATCAGAAACTGTGTGAGTGAGAAAAACGTGTTCTCAACACTCATTCATTATTCAGAGGGAGTATGGGAAAGGGGAAGGGAAGGAAGGAAGGAAGGAAGGAAGGGAGGAAAGGAAGGAGGTGGGAGACACACTTACACACACACTTACACACATGCAACCAGCCCTGTAACGATTGTCGATTTATTGTGTCAGAAGTGAATGCTCAGCTTTCCCATCATGCTCAGTGTTGCAGTGATGGCAGAATAAATTAGGATTACACACATACACATACACACACACACACACACACACACACACACACACACACACACACACACACACACACACACACACACACACACACACACACACACACACACACACTCCATATATAGAGCACAGTGACAGTGTCAGCAAACATGGTCCACATTTATCCAGGTGTCCACTTTCCTTGGCTTCCCCTGTTCTTTTCCCTATTACAGACAGTGGTTCTCAACATGAAGCTCCCGACCACAGACATGAACACAATTATAACACAGTCAAGTCATGTTAGTGAGCGGTTGGAGGGTTTTTGATTACATCAGTAAACAAAAAATCAAACTAGTTATGCAATGACTGCCCGGGTGCTAAAAATTGAATTTTAGTTTTTTAGACTTTCATCAGTAAAAAAAAAAAAATCCACCAAACATAAAGTTATGATGATGCGAAGAAAAACTGTAGTAAGTGCGATGGTGTCCAATAGTTGCAATATGTGTGTGATATACATTTCAATATATTGTATATTGTGTAATACAGTATGTAACACAGAAAAATGCAACCTTCTCCATACCTATTTTCTAAAGATAATTAGTTGGTCCTCAACCACTGGTCCGGGGGCCGTACTGGTCCGTGGGTGAATTGGTGTCGGGCCGCAGAGAAATAATGTTTCCTTTTGTCCCCATCTGTCTGTTCCTTCCACTTGATCCATACCCATATCAACAAAAGAACTGACCAATAGAATGGCTAGGATTCCATCATCAATAATGCAACTATATTTGATTAGGAAATATTTTCTCAGTGAAGACAACAACAATAAACTCATAATGACACAGAGTCATTGATACAAGATTCTAACCTTTTATACCGGACTGGTAGGAGAAAATTATAGGGAAATCCTTGTTGTGCCCGTGTACAATTAATTCGGGTAGGAAGATTTTATAGGTAGGAAAATATTTCAGAACACCGGAAAATTATTTTTATTAATGGGTATTTATCTGTCACAACTTAACGACCGGTCCGTGAAAATAGAGACGTTTAATCAGTCTGTGGCGCAAAAAAGGTTGGGGAACAATGAATCAGAAAACATCATGACCTGGTTATCTTCATAGACATGTAGCCCACAGACTAGTCCAGGTCTTGACCAAGTAAGGTCAGATAGATACAGACTATTTCATGGACCCGTCTGTTGACTGGTATCAAGTTTTCCCAACAGTAAATCAGCCTCAAGTACTGAACGGCGGACGATCCAAAATAAATCTCTTGAAGACTTCAGCGTGAGCCAGAAGTGGAATCTCCAACCCCTGGAGACCAGCACTTTACCAGGTGTTAAATCAACTAAGTGTTATCATCGGTTCTTGAGTCTCCGCTGGAGAACTGACAGAGAGAACTTTAACTTCATAATTTCATCAACACATCGTGTCTCTGCAGGAGGAAGGAGGACGTTAAGTATATTTACTGGAGATTCTAATGGAGTGAATGATGAATGTGAAGCATCACAGGGATTCATTTACATGATTCACTGGAGAGCAAAGAAATTACAACTGAAATGAGGTCTTCACATTCTCTTTTGGTCAGTTTTATATAAGGACTTATGTTGAGAAGAGCAGAGGTGGAGAAGGTGGAGGAGTTTAGATCCTGAGGATCAACTGTTCAGAGCAGTGGAGACTGTGGAGGAGACTGAGGAGAAGAATAGAGTGGAGTCAGGATGGAACAACTGGAGAAAAGAGTCAGGAGTGATCTGAGATAGAAGAGAGTCAGCTAAGGTGGAGGGACGGTGGAGACAGGAGACAGAGCTGGAGGTGGAGGAGTTAAAGATGCTGCTGAGATTCTCTTTAGGAGAGACAAGGATGGACAGGATCAGGAATGAGGTGATTAGAGGGACACAGACAGACAGGAACGTTTGGAGACAAAGCTAGAGAAGACAGATTTAGATGGTTTGGACATGTTCAGAGGAGGGACAGTGGACACATTGGTAGAAGAATGATCCTAGAGATGGAGCTACCAGGTAGGAGACAAAGAGGTGGATGCAGTGAGGGAGGACATGGAGGTAGTTGGAGTTAGAGTTGAGGACACAGAGGACAGGCGGAGATGGAAGATGTTGACTCGCTTTGACAACCCCTTATAAAAGGACAAGCCGAAAGAAGAAAAGTAAGAGAGACAAGGATGGACAGGAGGGACAGTGGAGACATTGGTAGAAGAATGATCCTAGAGATGGAGCTACCACGTAGGAGACAAAGAGGTGATTGATGGATTCAGTGAGGGAGGACTTGGAGGTAGTTGGAGTTAGAGTTGAGGACACAGAGGACAGGAGGAGATGGAAAATGTTGACTTGCTGTAGCAACACATGAGAAAGGGACAAGGAGACAAAGGAAAGGTATAGAAGAAGTTGAGAAAAACCACATATAGAGAAACAAAAGTTTATCCCCGTTCATCAACGTTGTCCACCCTGACATTGAAGAAGACACTAAAACTATAAGTAAACACAGTAAAAGTCCTTGTCCTGCACATGAGACCTCACCTCACCTCACAATTTGGAAAACACTCGTCCAACCAATAACAGTCTATTTCACATTGTAAACTAATTATCCTGTCAATAAACAATGAAACCATCATGGACCAGAGCTCCATCATGAGTCTCTGTGGAGCAATCACTGGTTAAACAGACGGAGACGACTGAGTCACTCCATGGTGTTTGGTCATTTGATCACGACAGACCAATTTAATGCCTCATCACCAGGGCCCATACACACACACACACACACACACACACACACACACACACACACACACACACGTGTGTTGGCATCAGGGTAGAAACACACAGACATCCAGAGATTATTGAATTACTTCCACTGTCAATGCTGCTACAATCAGACAACTCTCCAACCACACATACAGCAGACACACACACACACACACACACACCTGCAGCAGGAGGAGATTCCTGATCTAGAACACACACTTCTGTCAACTGCTGACTTCACATCAGAGCAGCTAAAAACCATCATAAGAGGAAACACAGCAACACACACAGTAGTACTGTTGTCAGATCATTCTAGGATCATTCTTCTACCAATGTGTCCACTGTCCCTCCTCTGAACATGTCCAAACCATCTCAATCTGTCTTCTCCAGCTTTTTCTTCCAAGCCTTCCTGTCTGTGTTGTCCCTCTAATCTCCTCATTCCTGATCCTGTCCATCCTTGTCTCTCCTAAAGAGAATCTCAGCAGCATCTTTAACTCCTCCATCTCCAGCTCTGTCTCCTGTCTATTCCTAGTGTCTCTAATCCATCCATTATGGCTGGTCTCTCCACCGTCCCTCCACCTTAGCTGACTCTCTTCTGTCTCAGATCACTCCTGACTCTTTTCTCTATCTATCATAAGTATCGTCAGGAAGGGTATCCGGCATAAGACTCAAAAATAAAGCTAACGCTGAAAAATAGTAAGAATAGACAAACAAATTTCTTAACAACTATTATTTTACGTTATCATTTGTTTATAGCCAGATTTTAGATTGGACTAATTCTTATATAATCAAACAATATGATACATAATACTATAAATCAGGGCTGAAACAAATACATTAATTTTTAGTTAGGAGAAAAAATCAATATGATGTTGAATATGAACCTAATGTGTTTAATATATTATGTTTTCTATTGGTATATTTTTATAACGTGAGGATTGAATTTTTGGAATCTGTGAATTTGACAGAAGCAAAGTTGCTTGAAGCCACTGTTTAATCACTGGAGAATTTTCAGGCTAAAATATCACTTAAATGGAACCACAATAAAACATTCACTGCATCAGACAGTGACGGAGCGCACAACAAATGTCATTCATACGGCAAGAGAATATTTAAATAAAAGTGAACTTTATAATTCTTTTGAATTGATTGTCAAATCTTGTATAAACATTTTGATTAATCAGGGAAATTCTGCCATTAATCGCAATTAATCAGGGAAATTCTGTGATTAATCAGGAAAATTCTGTGATTAATCACGATTAGTCAGGGAAATTCTGCCATTCATCGCAATTAATCAGGGAAATTCTGCAATTAATCGCAATTATTCATAGAAACTATGTGATTAATCAGGAAAATTCCGTGATTTATCGTGATTAATCAGGGAAATTCTGCAGTTAATCACAATAATCAGCGAAATTCTGTGAATAATCAGGAAAATTCTGTGATTAATTGTTATTATTCAATAAAATAAAAGGAATAATCAGGAAATTAAAAAGATAAGAAAATAAATTCTGCGATTAATCAGGGAAATTCTGTGATTAATTTTGATTAATCAGGAATATTCTGAGATTTAAAAAAATGTAATTGTGATTGCAGACTTTCACTAATTAATCATGATAAAAGAAATTTTATCGTTGCCCAGCCCTAGTTTTAACTCTTATTTTCACTTATTTTTTGCTATTTTTTGTTTGTGTTGCTCTGTGTTGCTTGTTTGTGTTGAACTAGAACTAATCCCTGATTAGTTCTGTGTCTAATCAGGGAAATTCTGAGATCAATCAAGGAAATTATGCGATTAATTGCGATAAAAAGTTTTTATCATTGCCCAGCCCTAGCTTTAACCCTTATTTTCACTTATTTTTTTTGCTATTAGCTTTAATTCGTGTAATTACTTCAGGTTCTTGTGTATTTTTGATGAACCTCTGCATACGAGGCGGAGCGGGAAACTCCCCTCTCTCCACTGCAGTTCCCTGCTCGCTCCGTGCAGATCTTTAAAGTCAGCAGATCTTTTACAGCTGTGCTGCTCTGATGCAGACTTTCCTTTCACTGCAGTGAAGATTCACCTCAACTGAACCACAGGGTAAAAGCTCAGAAGTGAACGCTGCTTCAAACTGTGGTTGGATCTGTGAGCCAACCCATTCAAACTATACAAATAATGAGGGATGAGTGCAAAAAAAAAGACAAGACAAGAGTCCAAATCTGTCAACTAGTCCGAGTGTGATGGACAGACCTGTGTTCAAGTACAGCTGGACCAACATTGACTACACTGGACTCTAGGAGCCATGAGGAAACGCGTCTCTGTACATGGGGTTGATGTAATTCAGTGTCAACCCCAGTAGATCCAGACAGACAGACAGACAGACTGACTGACAGACTGACAGACAGACAGGCAGACAGACAGACAGACAGACTGGCTGATGTGGAAATGAGGAATCGACTCGTTGAGATGGAGGAAAAAAAGCAGAGTGAAGGAAAATGTTCACAGAGTGTGAGAAAACAAATGCTCCGTTTGTTGTGTGAGTGTTTTATTATTCATTATTGTGAATGTTGTTATATTGGTTATGAAATGTTTGGACCAGGACAAGTGTGGGAAACATATGGCCCGGGGGCCAGATGCAGCCCGTTTAGCTTTGGAATCAGGTCCACCAAACTGGGCCACATTCTGTTATTATTTTATACTGTTATTATTTTGCTGCATTTCCCTGCAATGATGATCAGGTAGACAGACAGGCAGACAGACAGACAGAATGATGGACAGACAGACAAAAAGCTTACAGATAAACAGACAGACATGTAGTTAGACGTACAGACAGATTTCCAGATGGACAGACGGATAGATGGATCGACAGATAGACAGATGGATAGACAGACAGATAAACAGACAGACAGGCAAACAACAGATAAATGATAGAAAGACAGACAGACAGACATGTAGATAGCTAGATAGACATACAGACAGTAAGAAAGAAAGACAGACAGACAGACAGACAGACAGACAGACAGACAGACAGACAGACAAATACATTGATAGACAGACAGATAGCTAGATAAACAGACAGACGGACAGATAGACAGAGAGCTAGACAGATAGCTAGACATACAGACATGTAGACAGATAGCGAGACAGACAGACAGACAAACAGTTAGAAGTACAGAAATATATCGAAAGAGACAGACAAATGTATGGATAGATAGACAGAGAGACAGATAGTGAAAAAATAGACAGATAGATGGATACATAGACAGACAGACAGAGAGATAGACAGATAGCTAGACAGACAAACAGGTAGATAGATAGATACATAAATAAACAGACAGACATATAGTTAGACAGATACACAGACAGGTGGATGAACAGATAGACAGATAACTAGATCGAATGATTGTGGCCTGGGTGTCAGTAAGATTGTCCATGTTTGGGCCAAGAAGAGACGAGAAAGAACACACTGCAGCGGTCTGTAGTTCAGCACCACAGACAGCTCCTCCCTCCCTCCCTCCAGTCTTCCTGTTGTTCAGATACTCACTGGGTGTTTGGCAGAGATTCTTCCCGTTACGACACTGGTCTGGTGCCAAGTGCAGGAGATGTGGTCCTGGTTGGAGAAACAGTGTAATTACTAACATACGTCGTCAGGAGACACAGAGACAGAAACACAAACATTGTTTTTGGTGTTTTTTGCTGAGTCATCCGTCCTGTTCTCCCTCCACCAAAGATTCTGATTCTGTTCCAGGAGGACGTGAGATGTTTGGCTTCAAAGAACTCGTTCCTAATGTTCTAATGAGAGTTTGATTTGATTCTCTTCTCTGTTGGACTCATTCTCATATTTGTGTTTGTCAGCAGCAGCAGCAGCAGCAGCTGATGAGTCAGAGCCATCAGAAGACAAACAGGCCTGGAGATGGAGACGGACTCATGGACAACTGACTCAGCACAGAACAACAACAGCAACAACGTCCTCCAAGGTCAACTTCAAAACTTTATTCCATTTTCCCAGAGATGCTGGGAGACTCCACCAAATGAAATGAAGGTGATTTTTAACCTCTAGTATTTGTAAAACTAACTAACAAACTAAATAACTTAATTTAATGTACTCCAAAGTACCTTCTGACCATAAATGTCTTTGACAGTGAGGTCTTTTGGCTTTAGTCATGTCTCCAGCTCACCTTTCTCTCCATACATGACAGAATTCCATCAACAAACGTGGACTTGATCTTATGGATCTGAGAGAAAAACAAAGAAAAAAAAAGATTCAATTGATCTGAATTGTTCCTCCAATCATCAGCCTGACCAGACTGACCTGCCTGTGCTCCAGGATGATCCTCGGCAGAGGGTGGAGGTCCTGAAGCTGCAGCAGCTACAAGACAGTAGGACCAGAACCCTCACATTAAGGGAGAACACGTGACACAGATGTTAGTTTTGTGTTGTCATCTCTACTGGATTTCTTCCTTCACCAATTGACCATGCATGGGCAAACTAAGGTATGGGGGCCAGATGCGGCCCATTTAGCTTTGCATTCCGGCCCGCCAAACTGGTCCAAATTGTACAACAGGTCTATATTGTGATTATATTTCTGCCTTTTCCTGCAATGTCTGATAATAATGGTCTGATATTGTCGACCTGATATTAGTACAATAATCAGTTTAACTCCAACTACCTCCATGTCCTCCCTCACTGCATCCTTCAATCTCCTCTTTTCTCCTACCTGGTAGCTCCATCTCTAGGATCATTCTCCTACCAACGTGTATCCACTGTCCCCCCTCTGAACATGTCCAAACCATCTCAATCTGTCTGTCTCTCCAAACCTTCCTGTCTGTGTTGTCCCTCTAATCACCTCAGTCCTGATCCTGTCCATCCTTGTCTCTCCTAAAGAGAATCTCAGCAGCATCTTTAACTCCTCCACCTCCTGTCTTCTACCTATCCCTAGTGTCTCTAAACCCCTAGTGTCTCTGAACCGTCCGTCTTTGTCTTTGACCAACAATAGTCCACTTTATCAGGTAAACGGTGGCATATATTGGAATTGATCAATATCAGCACTGGAAGAATAATTGGTCAATATCAATATTGTCTACTGTATCATCACTAAGATCCCAACCCACCATCACATCACCCCTGTCCTTCAGCACCTTCACTGGCCCCCCATGCAATACCGCGTCTGTTACAAACTCCTCCCATTCACTACCTGGCCCCTCCCTACCTGTCTGACCTTCTGAACATCACCATCCCAACTTGGTCCATAAGATCCTCCACATACATCCACCTCTCTGTGCCACCTGCCCGCCTCAGCACCATGGGGGCCAGAGCTTTCAGTCACTCTGGAACGCCCCCCCATGTGACCTCCAAGACTCTGCCTTTCTAGACTTGTCTTTTATCTTGTTTTATTTATTGATTTTCTGTGATTTCATATCCTGTTTGTTTGTGTCCTTCAGTGACCTGGAAGGTGTTTCTAGATTGAATATATTATTATTATTATTGTTACTGTATTTTCACGACCCTAAGGCACACCATACTAAAAGGCGTAGACTCTCATAATATTTGGCCTGCAAGATGATCAATAGTGTACTAGAGTTGCCCCCGCCCCCTGTTTATAGACCTTATATGGTGGCAGTATATATTGTAGTATTACCAGGGTATGTACACATCATTTAGTTTTTGTTGGTCTGCAAAAACTACAGATAAAGAGACACAGAAGAAACAAAACAAATACTGATGTGTGTGTTATTATTTTTTTTTATTTTATATTAACATTTTTTTCAAATGTATTTAATATTAATAAATAAATTAATTGACTTTTTTTTTCTATTTTTAATTACCGTATTTTCACGACCATCGTACGGCGCAAAATTTTAAAAAAACTACCAGAGATTATTACTGTTTTCAATATTTTCAAAATATTCCAAAATCAAAGGAAATGAATTTACCATATTTGGTTTCTCGCCCTTTGGTGGTAAAACAATATGTATATGTAAAATGTACAATAAAAACATCTATAAGATGAAAGGAACATGTATGTTTCACATTAGAACATCAGTTTTAGACTCCAGACTCATTCAACCAATCAGCAGGTACACTTCAGGTACCTGCTGATTGGTTGAATGACACAGTCATGTGATCTGTGATGTTGGGTGATCTGTTCTGAATGGCTGAGTGAGGACCACATGGTTCTTGACCTCACTGAGGTAGAGGAAGGGGGCAAAAATCACCAAAAACAGTCACTTGCACACAGGGCGCACTGTGCGCCTTAGAGCCGTGAAAAAACTATATTTAATATTTTAATATTTTATGCATTCGTTTGACATGTAATTTATCTTATTTCACATGGACGTTCGATCTATCTGCTCTGACTTGGCCCATGTGTCCAATTTTGGGACCAAAGATTTGCCTAGACCTGAAAGTCAGACATCTTTAAAACCTTTTGCCTGAGAGTGTGTGTGTTGGTGTGTGTGTGTGTGTGTGTCAGACCACAGCCTCCGACGTCGACTGCTGGTTGTTGATGGTCTTGGGGAGTTTCTTGTTCTCACAGAGCAGGTGGAGACGCAACTTCTCAAACAGCACCTTTCACAAGACATCAGTGGATGAAACACCTTCCTGTTACTGATGTTTCTTTTTCTTACACCTACAGATACACACTGTTCTCAGCTGACTGTTGCTGGTGACCAGGAACGTTTGTCCGGCTGCTCTGTGAGCGTCCTGCTCCAACTGCTTCATCTTGGACTGATGGACAGACAGGAAAAGAGAAAACAACAACGGTCACTGAAAAAGGATAAACACAGACAATAAACCCAGATAAAAACATACTTTACAGAAAAGAGAAGAATACAACAATATAAAGTCAATTCTCAACGGTTTCTATTTTTTAAAACTAAACCTCATAATGGAGAAACTCCAGAATCTACTGCTACGTCGCCCCCGGTGGGCCCAGAGCTCCAGACTGCTTCATCAATATTGACTTTTAGGCCCTGAGAGGAGTCTCTCTCACACACAGAGAGAACTGCGGGGATAGAGCTGTATTTCAAATTATTTGAGAACGAGTGAAAACTTAAACCTATTTGAGGACAAATATCTCAACATGTTTCAGTAAAGAAAATCAAAATCATCTCTAAAGGGAACAGTCACGTAGGTCGACGGCCTTTTTACAGTGTTGATAACATAAGCATGATTGCAAAGTAACAGTGTTAAACTCAGAGAGAAAAGAGTCAGGAGTGATCTGAGATAGAAGAGAGTCAGCTAAGGTGGAGGGACGGTGGAGAGACCAGCCATGATGGATGGATTAGAGACACTAGGAATAGACAGAAGACAGGAGACAGGAGATAGAGCTGGAGGTGGAGGTGGAGGAGTTAAAGATGCTGCTGAGAGACAAGGGTGGACAGGATCAGGATTGTCCCTCTAATCAACTCATGAGAGTTGATTAGAGGGACAACACAGACAGGAAGGTTTGGAGACAGAGATAAAGAAGACAGATTGAGATGGTTTGGACATGTTCAGAGGAGGGACAGTGGAAGAAGAATGATCCTAGAGATGGAGCAGACAAAGAGAAGATTGATGGATGCAGTGAGGGAGGACATGGAGGTCGTTGGAGTTAGAGTTGAGGACACAAAGGACAGGGGGAGATGGAAAATGTTGACTCACTTTTTCACACCTGAAAAAGGGACAAGCCAAAAGAAGAAGAGTAAGAGAGACAAGGATGGACAGGATCAGGAATGAGTTGATTAGAGGGACAACACGGAGAGAAAGGTTTGGAAAAAAAGCTAGAGAAGACAGATTGAGATGGTTTGGACATGTTCAGAGGAGGGACAGTGGATACCAGGTAGAAGACAAAGAGGAGATTGATGGATGCAGCGAGGGAGGACATGGAGGTAGTTGGAGTCAGACGAGAAGATACAGAGGACAGGGAGAGATGGAAAATGTTGACTCACTTTTTCACACCTGAAAAAGGGTCAAGACGAAAGAAAAAGACAGACAACCTCAGTAAAATCAGATGTTGTCAAACAACAGTGATTCACCAATATAAAAAAAATCTGTTAAAACTGAACATTCGAAGTGGAAACTAACGCCACAAACCTAAACATCGAAATAAAATATTTATCTGTTTCATTGCATTTATAGCTGCTACTATTTATTATTTTATCTTCATCCTCTTCTCCATCACTGGGTGGCAGGAGCAGATGTCTCCATGACTGTCACATTAAGAGCCTTCCTGTGTGTGTGAAGTTATGTGGGTCGGGCCAGTGCTATGCTCATGGTGCCCTAGTAGCAACCTGGCAACTGGAGGATTCAAACCTGAAGGTGTCTTCAACCACATGTCCACCACTGTTATTGGTTCTACTGTGAACTTCATCAGAACCTTCAGGTCATTTACAGAAAAGAATCTGATGCATCTTCAGTAAATGGACTCCTCTACTAAAATGTGAAACAGGAAAATGTGTTTCTAAACAAAAATGACCTCCACAGATGATGTAACATGAAGAAGCTGCATCGGACCGGAACTTCAGAACCACAGCTTTAATTCCGGTACAAAGAAGGCAACAAGAATCTGTGTGTGTGTGTGTGAGATGGAGCCAAACACAGACGACAATCCTCCGCCTGCTGCTGCTGCTGTGCAGACACCACCAGACCTGACAACTCAGCTCATATGGAGAGAAAATCCAATATGACAGAGTGGAGACAAGTCGGACCAGACTCTGTGTCCTCTGTGTGTGTGTGTGTGTGTGTGTGTCAGGATGACAACGCCGCTCCTTCCTGCGGCTCAGCCTCTTGTAGAGAACAGACTCCACGTCCTATTTATAGTCAGACAACAAAACACCAGGCCTCACGCTGCACAAAAACAACCTCTCTGGCACACACACCACAGATGAGTGAGTGTGTGTCCGCTGAGTGTCCGCTGAGTGTCCGCTGAGTGTCCGCTGAGTGTCCGCTGAGTGTCCGTGACAATTAACAAAAAAATATTAATTTGGAAAATTAATATTTGTGGTTCCTTAGGACCACAAATATTAAGGTGTGTGGTTCTTAGGAGTCAGAGAAGATGGAGACACAGTGTAAACCTCAGGTTAAAAACAACAACAACAACAACAACAACAACAACAGCAGATCTGGATGAAGATGAGTTTTGTAAATAAGTTGTGTTTCTGTTTGTTTCATCCCAGATATTGTGACATAGATCTAATCCGGGCCTGCTATTATTTATTTGTAGAAACCTCTGTATCATGTTGCTGGCACCAGCGTTCTGAATATAATCTCCTTTTTTTTTTTTTTACTAAAATCCATTTATAAAATGAGCTGCAATGCTGCCATCTATTGAGCTTTACTTTAATATACGGTCATTTATCCCTTAAACCGGGGGTTTTCAAAGTGTGGGTGCGATGCTGAGGGGGTGCTGTGACCCTTGGGAAGATGCTTTTTTTTCCCGCAGTACTACAATAAAGTGTAATTGCACATCCACTCCAGTAGTTGGCAGTGGCGCTCTCATTGCCGTTTGTGCGCAGCTAGTTGAACTATATCTCTTTCTCTTTGTTTTCTTTATGCTAACAAGGATACGATGTTATGCAGAGGTGTAGCTAGAACTATTTTATAGACAAATGCTGTTATTTATAGTTGCGGCGGAGAGTGGGTGGTGGGGAGGGGGGCACGAATTGTTTTGTTCTTGCTGGGGGCGCGTAACAGAAAAAGATTGGGAGGCACTGTCTTAAAGTATTTTTAAAGCACACGTCAGGTTCATTATAAGAGGAAAAACGATAACAATTCCTACAGATGTTAGACATTGGTTGGGTATCATTTATAATATTGTATATGTAGAGATGTATGTTAATAAACCAGCAACTAGGGGGCACAAGCCAGTGTTTTTTTTTTCAAGTGCCGGTCCCTAGCCCGAATAAATGGTGATGGTAGCGTCAGGACGGGCGTCCGACGTAAAACTTTTGCCAAATCAAATATGCAAGAAAACAAATCGATTTCCAAACCGGATCAGTCGAGGCCCGGGTTAACAACGACCGCCAACGGTGCTGTTAACCTACAGGATACAAAGACGACAAAGAAGGACGGTTTGGAGACACTGCGGTGTTAGAGACAAAAGGAATAGGTAAGAGACAGGAGACAGAGCTGCAGGTGGAAGAGTTAAAGATGCTGCTGAGATTCTCTTTAGGAGAGACAAGGATGGACAGGATCAGGAATGAGGTGATTAGAGGGACAACACAGACAGGAAGGTTTGGAGACAAAGATAGAGAAGACAGATTGAGATGGTTTGGACATGTTCAGTGGAGGGACAGTGGTAGAAGAATGATCCTACAGATGGAGCTACCAGGTAGGAGACAAAGAGGAGATTGATGGATGCAGTGAGGGAGGACATGGAGGTAGTTGGAGACAGGACAGGTGGAGATGGAAATTGTTGACTCGCTGTGGCAACCCCTGAAAAAGGGACAAGCCAAAAGGAAAGAAGAAGAAGTAGAGCTGTATAGTAATACTAAAGTAATACTAAAGTAATACTAAAGTGATGGTGACCTCTGTCCCAGGAGCTTGGACACAGCTGTGCTCCACACACCGCAGTGAAAACTTGTAGTGAAAGCATGTGTAGAACGTGGGACGTGGATCAAACGTCCACCCCAGGGCCAATCTACAGAGTAGAACAGTGAGGACTTACACCCAGCAGGTCTGATGTTCTCCTCAGAGCAGCTTTATCTACATGGATGTGTTGACTTTCCATGGCTGGAATGACACCAATCAGAGGTTCACAACACAGTGAGGTGGTCCATGGATGTCCAGGTCTTTATCAGTACTAAAAGTACTAGGAATATGTAAGAGTACCACTCACCTGCCAGAACAGGGATCATGTCCAGCTCCATGTGTGAGTACAAATCCCAAAGACTGTGACTCTGGACAAAGGAGCAAATTGATGTTTAATGACAATCACTTTGAGCTGATGTCTGTTCTTCAGGGCCAAACACCGACTTGTTAGTTTGTCCTTCTTGTGACCCAGTGTTACCCGACCAGGGATTTGGGAAGTATCTGGAATCCCAGATCCCTCAGGTACCAGGTGAGGCCTCTCATACATACCAGTTGCAAATTTAATCTGAGTGTAAAATATAGATCTGGACGTTGGCATCAGATATTTGTCTTTTTTTGTCAGTGTTGAGCAAGTTACTTTAAAAAAGTAACCTATTACTTTACTAGTTACTGCTCTGAAAAAAGTAACTATTTACATTACTAGTTACAAAATTATAAAGTAACTAGTAACTAGTTACTGTACTATACTTTAAATACACATTAAATAAGTTTAGTGTTGTGAAGACAACATAGATGTTTAGACATTTTGACAGACATCTTTATTGTAACAACAACTTGCCATTTGCCGCCGTCTAGCTTGTTGCTGTTTATTTCCCTATAAGGCAAGAAGACCCGCCCAGGTCTCTTTCTGATTGGCTTAGCCTGAAACGTTAACCTACGTCAACCAAGCATCGCTTCTTTGCAACGCATGGGTTCAGTTAGTGTGGACGGCCGTCTTTCATTCATGACAGGCAGCAGACAGGCTCCGCCTCCACACAGTCATCACTCTGAGGCTGGGACAAACCGTCCATTTGGACCACAGATAGTAACGTGTAATGAGCCCCTTTACACCACAGTAACAATTACAGCGTTACTGAATGGGAAAAGTAATGCTAACATTATTAGTTACCAAGAAAAGTAGTTTCGTTATGTAACAACGTCACAAGTAACATGTCGTTACACAAGTAACGCGTTTGTCCCAACATTGGTCATAAATAGGTCACAAAACATAGTTCCACAACGGGGACATCAACAGTAGTGGACTGACCTGTAGTTTGGAGCACAGATCAAGATTCAGCCAGTAGAGGGAGCAGAGAGCTGAGATGAACCGAGACCCCTGACAATAAAAGGAAAGACAGGAAGTAACAAAACCAATTGTTAGTTCGTTTCCTCTAACTGAGCTGTTGTTCTCACTGGGCCTGATTCCAGTGTAGAAGATGGAGTGGATTTCTTCAGGTGTTTATTGAGAAGATCTTGGAAGCAAGAAGAAGGATCGGCAGGATCCAGCAGCCACCCTGACACCTGAGGGTCCTGGAGGTGACAGCCTGCCACTGAACCAAGACACAAGTGTTGGGGTCATGAAGACACATGAAGACACATGAAGACACTTTCTTCTCCAAATCCTTGATGATGAAGGTAACCAGACCTTGTTTCCAGGTAAGTTCTGTCTCATAAAACTGCAGAACTGTGCGAAGAAAGTCCTTAGCCTTGTAACAAACCACCAGTCCAGGTCTGGAGAGCACCTGCAGCAGCACATCTCTACACAAAGAGGTCCACAGAGGTTCATGAACATCTTAACACCACCCATCTGAGGTATCTCAGTCCTATCATGTAGGTACCGGACAAAGTTTTCCAGAGTCCGATGGCTGGACTGTTGGACCCACGCAGGTCTCTGTTTGTGTAGTTTCAGGTAGACCAGGCTGTCGTTTGGACCAAGGGAGTCACTGGGGCTGAGATCCTTCCAGACGATCAGCACCAGGAGACCACAGACTGGACAACTGACCTTCTACGACAAGAAGAAAAAAGAAAAAGATAGGAGGAAAATCTTTGTTGTTTGTTAGATAGAAGGATAGGTACACAGACAGGTACACAGACAGGTAGACAGGTATGCATGTATACAGACAGACAGATAAATCGATAGACAGACAGTTAGACAGACAGAAAGAAAGACACATATACACAGTCAGAGAGACAGATAGACAGTTGGACAGATGTTGACAGTCAGAGAGACGGTTAGACAGACAGATAAATCGATAGACAGTTAGACAGACAGAAAGAGACAGTCAAAGAGATAAAAAATAGACTGACAAACAGATAGATCGATAGACAGACAGTTAAACAGACAGAAAGTAAGTCAGACAGACAGTTAGACAGATAGACACATATAGACAGTCATAGAGACAGATAGACAGTTAGACAGACAAATATTGACAGTCAGAGAGACTGATAGACAGACAGACATTCGGACAGACAGATAGACAGTTAGACAGACAGATATTGACAGTCAGAAAGACGGATAGACAGACAGAAAGAGACAGTCAAAAAGACAAAAATAGACAGACAAACAGATAGATCAATAGACAGACAGTTAGACAGATAGAGAGACACATATAGACAGTCAGAGAGACAGATAGACAGTTAGACAGACAGATATTGACAGTCAAAGAGAAGGCTAGACAGACAGACATTCAGAGAGACAGATAGACAGTTAGACAGACAAATATAGACAGTCAGAGAGACAGACAGAGAGAAAGAAACAGAAAGACAGACATTTGGACACACAGACATTTGGACAGACAATTTGGCAGACAGACAGACAGACCTTTAAACTCCACATCTCCACTGGACCAACCTTCTCACCTGTTTCTCACCTGTTCTGGGTCTAACTGTGTTCTTCCATCCTGAAACACCAAGGTCAGCAGCACCGTCTCACACTGTGACACCATCTTCAGGGTTTGTTCCTTCTCCTCTGCGCTCAGTTGTCCCGGGTCCTTCACTCTTGGGTCAGACATCAGGGTTTTCAGCCAGCCAGCTTTGGATGGTCCCTCAGTGTCTTCTGCTGCTCCAGATCTCTGACAATCACTAACTCTTTTCTGCTTCCGTTTTGAGGCACATTTGTGTGGAGGAGAGTTATGATCCTGGAGCTCAGGATCTGAGTGTGTCCTCTTCAGAGATGAGGGACGGAGCAGAGAAGAAGAAGATGGAGACGTTTGGTGAGGAGTAAAAGGGCTCAACTTTCTTTTCCTTGAATCCTGGGTTGACATGAAGGTTTTTGCTGGTGACTTGATCTATGACAAAGGAATAGAAACATCCATCAATAAGATGACTTTCAGTGAGAAGATACCAATCAGCTAACCCTGCTACATCAGTCTTACAGCAACCTGGAACCTTTTTTACGCCACACACAGGTTAAATGTCTCTTATTATTTTCACGAACCGCTCGTTAAGTTGTGGCAGATAAATACACCTTAATAAGATAACATTTCCGGTGATCTGGAATATGTTCCTACCTATAAAATCTTCCTACCTACCTAGACAGCCAGACAAACAGATAGACAGACAGTTAGACAGAGAGAAAGTAAGACAGACAGACAGTTAGACAGATAGATAGAGAGACACATATAGACAATCAGAGAGACAGAGACCTTCCTACCTAGCTTCTACATCGGCACAATAAGGATTTCTCAAGTGCACACAGCCTATAATTTTCTGCTACCAGACCAGTATACAAGGTTAGAATTTTGTATCAATGGCTCCAGCACCATTTCACAAACGGACCGGTACCGGCCCAGTGGTTGGGGACCACTGATCTACTGCACTTGAGTCTTACCCAAACTGGCAGATAAATACGCCTTAATAAAAATAAATTTCCGGTGTTCTGAAATATTTTCCTACTTAAAAAATCTTCCTACTCTGTGCATGCACACAGCCTATAATTATCTGCTACCAGAGCGGTATACAAGGTTAGGATCTTGTGTCACTTTGAGTTTATTGTTGTCGTCTTCACTGAGAAAATAGTTGTGTTTATTGATGATGGAATCCCAGCCTTTCTATTGGTCAGTTCTTTTGTTGATATGATATTGTTTCTCTGCGGCCCGGCGCCAATTGACCCAAGGACGGGTACCGGTCCCCGGCCCAGTGGTTGGGGACCACTGATCTACTGTACATGACTCTTACGCAAACAGGTCAAATTTGGTCCAACTGACAGGAAAAATCACTTGAAACCCGGCACACGTATTAGTTTATTGAGCCCAATATTTTGTAAATGGAACAATCCAACACTCTATAATACATGTTAACTACTACAGTTGTGATGGACGGATTAGAGACACTAGGAATAGACAGAAGACAGAGCTGGAGGTGGAGGAGTTAAAGATGCAGCTGAGATTCTCTTTAGGAGAGACAAGGATGGACAGGATCAGGAATGAGGTGATTAGAGGGACAACACAGACAGGAAGGTTTGGAGACAAAGAAGCTAGAGAAGACAGATTGAGATGGTTTGGACATGTTTAGAGGAGGGACAGTAGAGGAATGATCCTAGAGATGGAGCTACAAGGATACAAAGAGGAGATTGATGGACACCGTGAGGGAGGACATAGAGGTAGTTGGGGTTAGAGTAGAAGATGGAGAGGACGGGGAAGATGGAAACTGTGAAGAAGAAGGGACCAGAGGACATTTGGATTGGACCATCATCTTTTCCTCGTCACCCATGTTGAGACATGCAAAGATTTTCCTACAAACTTCTACTGAAGCTAAGTTTAAATTATTTCGCTTTTATTCTTAAAAGATAAAAAATGATCAGTCGGTTCAAAGGTGACAACAAAGACAAATCAGGTCAACGACAGACGGAGTCAACCTGAAGGAGACAAAGTTTTAGTCTTTTTACTTTTGTCTGTGCCACCAGAACAGAGGCAGGGATTGTGATGAATTTTCTGTTTAGTTTTCACATTTTTTCCAACTCTGCGCATCTTAACTGTTTGTGTGCAGATGAAGCGAATGCTGCCCCTCATCACCAGCAGGAGGCAGCGACTGAAAAACGTCTTCCCTCAGTGATTTGCAGGGTCAAGCCTTCAGGAAAACAGTAGAAGCCCAAAGGCTATAGAGAGGTTTTAGGGAACAATGGCTGCATATTTGTTATATACAGTCATGGAAAACATGATCAGTCCACTCTGCTGTTTTCTTCAATTCCTTGTTCATCTTAACGCCTTGTTCCACTAAAGGTTTATCACCTGAGGGAAACAATGGACACAAAACCATGCAATGACTAAAAGCACTGTATTTGTCAGTACAATGTTATTGCTAGTGATGTAGGAACGGAAGTGATTTTTGTCTCTGTCAATAAAACCATGTAAAATGGACAGAAATCAGCTCTGAAATTAAACTGAATTATGAGCCTTTTTTGTTGTTATTATATTTGTCCAGATTAATGCCTGTC